>JAJPUD010007458.1:4385-23775 GCA_023553655.1 Myrmecobius fasciatus | reverse complement strand
CTTTCCCTCCTCCCTTCTTCACTCCTCTTCTTTTTTCCCTTTCCTCCTTTCCTTCCTCCCTCCCTCCCTTCCTTCCTCCTTCCCTTCTTCCCTCCTTTCCTTCCTCCTTCCCTCCCTCCCTCTCTTCCTTCCTTCATTCCTTCCTTTTCTTTTTTCCTTCCTTCCTTCTTTCCTTCCTTCCTTCCTTGCTTCCTTCCTTCCTTCCTTCCTTCCTTCCTTTTTCTTCCTTCTTTTCCTCATTTCTTTTTTCCTTACTTCCTCTTTCTTTCTTTCTTTCTTTCTTTCTTACTTTCTTTTTCCTTCCTTCTTTCCTTCCCTACTTTTCTCTCCCTCCTTCCCTCCCTCTTCTAACCCTCCTCCCTCATTTTCTTCTATGGGCTTGCCTAACAACTTAGCATTGTTGGTATATTGTAAAGAACATGAGAAAGAGAAACTCTATATATCAATCCCATTTCTTACACTTAACTATGTCAGCTTTCCTTGCATTTCAACGTCTTCTGGTATAGAATAGAGAATGATAATCCAGATGAGACCTACTTCTTAGAATTGCTGTGAATCTCAAATAAGACGATCCATATCAAGCACCCTATTGTTAGATGCTTCTGTGTATCTGTGGTCTCATCATTAGGGATAGTTCTTCCACTAATATAAGATCACTACCTATTCATGTTTTCTTATTCTGAATATTTCTTGTTTATTTCCTTCTATGTAACTTTTAATGAGGAGATGTTGATATCTTCCATAGAGACCAGTGCAGTGTTCAAATTGTCTAATTGTGATTTAAATTGTTCTTATGGTTTAAAGTCCATGTGAAAGATATTGCCATATTACTGCTGTTGCTACTAGTATTGTTACTACCATTGCTATTATTACTAACAGTGTTAACTTTTGCGGCTGCTACTGTTACTACTGCTGCTGCTGCTTCTGGGAGTACTCCCACTACCATTAGTCCTGCTGTTACTCTAATCCCACTATCTGCTTTTAGAAAATGCTCTCATAATGCCATATTCCAAGTGCTACTGTTGCAATGAGCCTGGCCAATAAGAAAGGTTAAATTGCATTCTTTATTTTTATTGTGTCGATTCCATCACAATCAGCCTATGGCAGCAGTAATCAATTCCATAGTGAATAATGGGATCTCCACTGCCACAGAAGTAGATATTTTTATAGAATTCTCAGATTTGACTGATTTCTTTCCCTTGCTCTCTAGGCAACTTAAATTCCAA
Organism: Myrmecobius fasciatus; assembly: GCA_023553655.1. NCBI lineage: Eukaryota > Metazoa > Chordata > Mammalia > Dasyuromorphia > Myrmecobiidae > Myrmecobius > Myrmecobius fasciatus. The sequence goes on along the minus strand of JAJPUD010007458.1, from coordinate 22,549 downwards.
CTTAAAGTTCTTTCTTGTCTACCTTCCATAGTCATTTGGAAGCTCAAATGAGACATGTAAAACTCTTTGCAAGCCCTAAAGTACTAAACAAATACTATCATTATCATTATTGTTAATGCTATTTTAAATATTTACTTTCTATATCAGGTAGAAGTCTTGGATGCTGTAGGAAGACTAGTAGAAGGCCCAGTTCCTATCACAATTGAAATTAAGGATATTAATGACAACCGTCCTATCTTTCTCCAAGAACGTTACAATGGAACTGTAAGGCAGAGTTCACGTCCAGGTAATAAATGGGGACAATATGGGACAAAATGGGTGGGAAGATTGGAGAGGCCTGAGAAGCCACAAAAATGGAGAAGAGAGGGAGGAAAAAACTTACTTCAATCCAATTCAGATTCTGAGCACAGTGACCGAAACTGGGAGACAAAAAGAAAAAAAAAAGCATAAGTCCCTCAAAACCTCAGAAGGCTTACCTTTTCTTAGATGGTAAGGGATAGAGTAAGGAGCAATGTATTCATTAATAAGTAAAGGCAAAACATATACAAGATAAATACAAAATAATTTCAGAGATAGAGAATGCCTCAAAATTGGAGAAATCCAGGTTGGCCTCCTATAGAATGAGGTCCTAGAGCTGAATTTTAAAGGAAGCTGAGGATTATAAGCAGTAGAGGGAAGGAGGTTTGGACCAAAGAGGATCCTTAGTCCTAGCATTATGAATTGATCAAGAAAACAGCATTCTTCTAATTCACTGATTCCCCCCCCCTTCTGGATAGTATTAAAAAACAGAACACCAGCAATAATAGTATTTCTATAAAATCTTGCACTAGCTTCCTTCCTCCTTCACAGCAGTCATTTAGGAAATGCTTGTCAAATGAGTGAATGAACCAGTTCCTTAAACTGAGGCTGATAATTTTACATATATTTTACTAAATAGGAAGGCCCTTCATGTATGTCGAAGCTACAGACCGGGATGATCCTGCCACTCCCCATGCCCAACTTTTTTATCGAATTGCTGTCCAGCTTCCCAAGATAAACGATGTGATGTATTTTCAGATAAATAACCAAACAGGTGGAATCTCCCTTACTGTACAAGGTATGTAAAGGATATAAGTTGTCTTTTTCCTATGCCTAAAACAATGACATGAATACTATATAATTTTCCTTCCTTCCACCTGCCCAGCTCACACAAAATCATCAAAATGGACACAGTGACATCTTCCTGTTTTTTCTCCCTTTCTCCCTTTTCCAGGATCAAAGGAATTAGATCCATTTAAGAATGCACATTATGACCTGGTGGTTTCTGTGATGGACATGAGAGGTCAGTCAGAAAATTCTTTTAGTGATACAGTACCTGTAAATATTATTGTGGAAGAGAACATCTGGAAGGCACCAGGGCCTGTCACTATTAAGGAAAATTCTACTGAGCCTCATCCTCTCCAAATCACTCAGGTAATAGTAATAGCAGTTAATACTTACATAGCTTTTTAATATGTGGCAGACACCATGCAAAATGTTTTACAAACTTTATCACATTTGATCCAACCCCGGAAGGTTGGTGTTTTCATTACCTCTATTTTATAGAATAGGAATGAGAGGTTGTGACTTGCCTAGGGTTATACAACTGGTAAGTGTCTGAAGATAAATTTAAATTCAGTCCTTCCTGACTCCAAGTTCAGCACTCTTACCTACTATCTCACCCAATATTTACAAATGTCTCATTACTTCCCTCATCTCCATATACAAAGGCTTAATCTCCTTCCACCCTATGAACTTCAGTAAAACAAAATGAATTGATGAATTGAACATACTTTAGTGCATAGCAAAAAAAAATTAGACATACTATCAAAGCATCAAAATAAGTAAACCATATGCTTTCTCTGCCCTTTGTACATTTACATAGTGTAGCAGAGGTAAGGTCCAAGGATTCTTATCTCAACTCTCACTCCTACTGATGAGTCAGGTTCACAGGACTTCTGAATTCTAGGGAGTATCCCTGAAGAGTTGAGAGGAGGGAATAAGTCTCTAATGCCATTGACTCAAGGTCTGACTGGTATGTTTTCCCCCAAGATTATTAGTTGAGAATCAATTGAGTTAGCTAGATTTTAAAAGTTTTAGAAAGTCAAGTAGCTTTTAAAAAGGGGTAATTACTAATATGGTGTAGTAATAATAGCTGGAACAAAACATATCTTCTACCACCCTGATGCCTGAGCCACATTTTCTCAATAATATATAAAGACCAGGAAAAAGTGAACTCAAGCTTAGAGAACACATATGGCAAGATGGATGATTTATATTTATAGCTCTTGATGAATGGAAGTCCTTTTCTCCCATTCATGTAGTGTTCAAGAATTTCCCTTTAAGCATGATGAATCTATACTGAGTTTGTCCTTGGCTTCCAATCCAGCTGTTTTCATGATGTAGTGATTTTGCTAGGATATCAACAGGAGGATAGGAAATCTAACATCCTCTGCCTTTTTGAAGCTCAAAAGGTCCTCCTCTTCTTACCACAGAGTAGTAGATAGTGAGACTAAGACCTTTACTTTCCTATTTTTTCTCTTCCCCCCTTCCCTTTGTGATGTCTCTTTACAATGTGCTAGAAAGCCATACTTGCTCCAACTTCTCCAATTCTTGGAACTTAATATTATAGGGGGTAATGAAATCCCATAGTCAGACTTCCTATTTGATATCATTTGACTTTCTTAAGATGGCTTTCAAAGACTTTCATATTTGATCTAAAGGCTTATGATTGAGATGGACTGATCACTTAATTCAAATAAAATATAACTTGATTGAGTAAATAGTGCATTACTCAGCTTTATGTTCTAATATGGTGCCATTATCTTCATGAGAGCATGTCCATTCAACACAGTGCTTACCTGATGATGATGTTTTGCTTTTTGACAACAATTTTAGTATAGAGTTATGTTTCTTCTACAATATCCATTGTCTTTGTTTTGGATATGACACCTTAGACATGATTTTGATCTTGTTAAAGGATAAGATCTATAAAAAAGACTGAGTGAGAGCCCAAATGTAAAATGGCTTTTTTCCCCAAAGTTCTTTCAGTTGGTTTTTTGTTCTAGGTACCAACATCTATTCTACCTGCCTTGTGTCTTCATGTTGCCATTGCAGCTACCCAGGATCCCACCACATAATATCTCACCCCTATTTGCTACCCTTTGGCAAGGATTCATAATCTTTGCTCCACCAAAATTTCAATTAATGAACTCAGAAGGAAGGATTAGGACAAGCCAAATAAATCACCAAAAATTTGAGTGTTGATGGCTTAAAAAGTATTATTTATTGCAGTAGACTTTTCCAGGTAATTAGAAAGAATAGGTTGATAATATAATAACAGAAAGGACAATTATTAGTCCAGCAAGTCTTTCGAATATATAGCATATTTCAAGGCCCATGGCTAACAGACCAATTTTGCTATTGAATTTTCTTATCCATTTCAAAAAACCTTTTCCTAAATTTGGCATGCACCTTATCCCTAACATTTTCAAGACTAAACATTATGGGGATGGATTTGTATTATTTACAGAGCCATTAGGTTCCTTAAATATCTCCCAAAAGAAGAGTTCAAAATATCCTCTGTTTTTTTTAAATTCATCTTCTGTGGTGAATTTTGGAAGCTTGTAGTAAGCCAACGCTCCAATCCTTAAATTTTGTCTGTCACAAAGAACATTTTGTCTCTTATATAGATATCAGATGGATATAAATCCTTGAACATCAGTTAAGAGTTCCAACATGGAAGAATGGGGTGCAGGAGATGCAGGGCAAATACTACATGTTTTAAGTGAGTCAGATAGTATTATTTTGTGAGAAAAAATACTTTTGAAAACACATCTAGTTCTGCCATTCTAACAATTTAAACTTGAAAGGTGAAAACTTTTCTTAAGTCATTCAACTAGTACTTATTAAGTGCTTATTATATACCAGCACTGAACTAAGTGCTGGAACATCTGTGGTTGGAGGTTAAATGTTCAATTGCCACTACATTTTTACATACAGGTAGACACAAATATGTAAGTTGTTATACATAAAACCATAACAATATCATTACTGTTCAATTTTTGAAAAAGCAAAATGATTAGGCAATAAAGAAGTGTTTACTACTTGTTCCTCCTGTATTCTAAGTTACTATATTCTGGGGACACAAAAATCAAAATCAAAACAGATTCTGCCCTCATAAAGCTTATATTCCATTAGAAGGGACATCACATTAACATATTCATGTGAACAAAATAAATGCAAAATAAAATACAGAGTAAATGCAAAGTAGTTTGAGAGGAAGGGCATTACTAGTTGGAGAGATAGAAAAGCCTTTATGTAGAAAAATACTTGCCACAATAAAGTTGCAGCTTTTCAGATTTAAAAGGTTACCTAGTGTGATGGAAAAGTATTTTATTTGGATGGAGTTAGAGAGTTTGGCATCAAGTCCTGCCACTGCTGCTTGGTACCCATGCTATCCTAAGCAAGTCACAAGTCCCTCCCTGGTTCTTGGTTTTCTTATCTCTAGAGTAAGAGCCCTGGGCTAGATGGCCCCTAAGATCCCAGACATCTCTAAATTGATAACTTGTTTACATTTCACAAACTGTTTTTTATTGTTTGGGGGGCTCTAGGTGCAATGGAATGAACCAGGTGCTTACTATTCCTTAGTTCAAAAGGAGAAGCTACTTCAATTCCCATTTTCTATTGACCAAAATGGAATTATTTATGCGACTCAGCCCTTGGATAGAGAAGAAAAAGAATCGGTAAGTGTGAAATGGTTGTCCATGGCAAGACCCAGTCTTAAACAGGTGCACAGATGATAGCAACAGTGATTTTATTCAACAAACAAAGCATTCTATATTCAATAAACAACCAAGTGACTCATAGGATAGAGTTTGGGACTTGAAATCAAGATCTCATTTCAATTGCCTGACTTCAAACCTTAGATAATTATCACCTATTTGACTTCCAGAAGGTCATTTAACTTTTCTTTTTCTCATCTTCTTCCTTTGTCAAATGAAGATAGCACCATTGTTGTAAGGCTCATCGAGGAAAACATAAGTAAAGAAAGTGCTTTGCAAACCTTTAAGTACTACAAAAACTGAAGTCCTCTTCTTCCTTTTCCTTTTCCTTCTCCTCCTTCTTCCTTCTTTTCCTTTCTTCTTACTCCTTTTTACTTTGGTCTCCTTTTTCTTTCTCCTTCCTCCTTTTTCTCCTCATTCATTCTCTTCCTCCTTCCCCTTCTCTTTTCTTCTCTTCCTCCTTTCCCCCCTTCAATTCCATTCTTCTTCCTCCTCTTCTTCATTATATGCTATTAACTTTCAACAAACATGTTTCTTTTCTTCAAAATCAAACCTTTTCATTTGCCCTTCCTATTGTCCAAGTCTAAGAAAGCAGCATCCAAATGGATAAAAATAAATAGTCATTTACTTTGCTATTCAGAATGAGTTACAAGAATGAATTTTGGATAATTTTTTCCTGACTTTTACTTTTCCGTTTTAGTATGTCTTCTATGCAGCTGCAAAGGAAGATAATGGACAGTTACTAGCAAAACCATTGGAAATTCATGTTGAAGTTTTAGACATTAATGATAATCCCCCTATTTGCCCTGCTTCAGAGACAATATTTGAAATCCAGGAGAATGAGAAAATAGGTAAGGAATGACTGTTATTTTAAGAAGGAAAATCACAGTTTAATTTCTTGGTCCCTGCTAAATTATTTGCTATTTCCACTTACAGTTTCACATTCATGGGGAAAATGTTGTAGTAGAAATGTACTTGTAGTAGAAAATGGAGTCAGATTTTAGTCCTTTTAGATATGATCCATCCTTTGGTAACTCTAAAATAGTTTTCTTTAAATATTTTTAAATGTTTTTATGATATCTTTTGGCTTTGCATAAGCTATATTTCCCTACATATCTCTACTTTTCTCCTCCCACAGAATTATTCTATGAAAAATTCTATGAGAAATATAGTTGAGTAAAACTAATCAAAACATTTAAAAAACCCTGATATTGTATGTTGTGTCTTATATCCATAGCTACTTACTTGTGCAAAGAAGGTAGTGAAGTATCATCTCATTTCTCTTTTTTGTGACTAAGCTTGATCATTATAATTTCATAGCATTCAGTTTTGGTTAACTTGTTATTCCATTTTCATTGTTGTAAACAATAAGTATATTGTTTCCCTGGTTCTGCTTATATCACTTCGAATTAGTTTTCATAAGTCTTCCCATGCTTTTCTGTATTAATAATATTTATTGTTTGTTACAGCATAGTAATATTATATCTTTGTATAACAACTTGTTTCACTATTCCTTAATCAATGGATTAAGGAATCAACTGGATAGTTTCCAGTTCTTTACTGTAAAATATTTCTCTTAATCAAAGAATTTCTACCTCCAGTTTTCTGTCAACATCACAGTTGAATCATCTTAGGCTATTACCTTAACAACATTATCATCAACAAAAAAGATTCCTGGGAAAAATGAATCTACTTCTTCTCTCCTACCTTCCCCTATGGCATTACATTGCCCTGTTTTATCAACTCCTCTGAAAAAATGCAGAACGGTTCCATTCTCTAGAGGAAATTAGACAGCAGGTTTACATTCAAGTTCTGATATGATGCTGGATTCTGAAACTGCTATAGATCTGCATAAGAAATATTTTCTCCTCAATTAACAATTGCTTCCCATCTTACAATCCCAGCAAGCATGTATTTCTGTAGTAAAGAGCAATGAAAAACAAAAACTCTTGATAAATTGCTTGTAGACCTGGGATTTTAGTGAGTTGTTGGGCTACACAGGCACCACAGCAAGTTGATTTTGTGATCAATTGTTATGGAATATCAAAACTTTCAATTGACACATTTTTATTATGTGCCTTTTTTTCTTTAAAAGAAAGGTTTTTTTTTTGGTGAATACAGAATAGTCTTGTGTTATTTCAATTTCCTTTCCTTTATATTTGAAGGTCTTTCTCTTGATGACTAACAGAATTTGTTGTTTCTCAATGGAATTGTTTAGTTTGCAGCCTTGGATTTTTATTCTTGGGAGTGATCTATGGATTCTTAGGATTGGCACTTTGATTTTTATGTTTGGAAGTTAATGGATAATTTTCTTGTATTATCTTTTGCATTGTGGTCTTCAGATTGTTTTATTACTTGTCCTATTTTTCTATAATCCTTAAGTTGTTTCTGAGCATTCTGTCTTTGAGATCAATGTGTTTTACTTTTATGAAGATTACTTTTAATATTACTTTTAATTTTATTACTTTTAACTTAAACTTATTATTATTCTCTTTGTGTCTTTGGTAAGACTTTCCATCGCAGATTCAAAATTTTCTATTCTACCAATTATTTTTTGCTATGCAGGCTGTACATTCTACTCATATTTATTATTTATCTTTTAAACCATTTAAGAATATTATACTATGGTTCCATGTTCTTTTCAGAATCTACAGTTTTCTGCCTAAATATTGAATCATTTTCTTTATTTTGCAAGAAAAATTCAGCTCCAGAGGACACATTTCCTTCTGCTGTTAATGTCTTCCCTTTTGGTTTATTACTACTTTTGTTTTTCAGCTTTCCCCCTTATTTTTCTCTGTTGCTCACTTTGTGATCTAGTCTTCTCTCATGGAAGTTTCCCTGGAGATTAGAACTCAAAGCATCTCAAGCTTCTTTCCACACTGGGTCAGTAGCCTAGAATTGTGTTCCAAATGACTTCTGGAGTGACCCAACTGGCTTCAGCTGAATGTTGGGTTCTTTCCCTCAGGCTTAGTGGAGTGTCACCTTACTATTCCCACCCCACCATGTGTTCTGCCTCTATTCTTTTTATTCTTTGATCCAGTGACACTGATTACTTTCATGCCACTATCATAGCATGAGCAAAATGTCTACCATTTGAAATTTGAATCTCCGAGATGGCACTAGAATTGGGAGTCAACACATAGAATTGTGCTTTAATATATACTTGAACACAAATCCTGCCTTGCTCCCTCTCTTCTTCCACTCAGGATGAGGTCAGGTGTAGCACAGAATGTGGCCATTGGAACTATCATGGCTTGAGAAAATTTATACTACTTAAAGTTTGGTTTTCTGAGGCATAGGAAATCTACATCAGGGGAAGGGTCAGGGAAGGATACAGAGCTGAGTCTTGCTGCTGACCAGCTTGTGCAGCCTTGCTGCTGGCATTGTGGTGGATAGTGAGGGGGAAAGTGCTGAGTAAGTGCTCATTAAGGGTTAGGGAATAATCCCTAATGTCTAATGCTCTCTCTGCTGTTAATCCATTGCATTTTTTATCTTTTTGTTTCTTACTATCCTAGACTATGGTGACTGTTGAAATTAATATATGTCTGTTGCAAATTCCCATTTTGGAGAGGTTTGAGAAGATTGGAGAAAATGTCTAATCTTCCATCTTTTTGGTCACTTGAATTGGAAATCCCAAGCTAATTTTCAATATTTTCCAAATATTTATAGCTTCAACTTAGTTTGTTTAGTATCCACTATTAAATTTTTTTTAAAATTTCATTTATTTAAAACAAATACAAAGTAGAAAAATGTCATATGCACAGAAAAACATAAGAGAAGATTCAAAATATAAGGCAATAGATTTCCATTTCAAGAAAACATATATAATAAATACTATACATTGAGCTATTTATCTTTGCTTCCTTATAGGTTTTCTTTTGTCTTCTTCAGTGTACTTTTTACTTGATTCTTTCCCCCCTTCCTCTCTTTCTCAACAAAGTTACAATTATGTGCAAATTATATATGTGTGTATATACATATATATATATATAACATGTATATACAAACATATATACATACGTATAGATAGGTATCTATAATTATAATACACATACATATATACATTCATATATGTGTATGACCATACTATGCTTGTCTTCTCTTTCTCTGAAGATGTATATTTTCCTTCACATGTCATCTTTCCTATCCTACAACAATATTTCAACCTTATGCTGTCTAAGATTTTAAATAGTCTAAAGCAATATTGATTAATATCAATGACATATAGTGTAGTCTCCCTATGTTTTAAATTTTGATTAAAAATATTTTGGCTTTGACTTTGAGAATATCCATTATATTTATAGGTGAAATAGATTGGTTTTCTGCCTGACAGACACTTCAATTGACTCATTCTGTCTTTTCTTTATAGGTAGCAATATTGGAGCTTTCCATGCCTATGACATGGATCAAAAAGGCACTTCTAATAGTTTTTTACAGTACAAAATTGTGGATCAGAGTCCTTTGCTTCCAAGTAATGATCTCTTCCTTATACAAACGGTTGATGGAATTATCCAGTTAGCTAAAGCATCTTTAAGAAAGCAAGACACACCTCAGTATCATTTGAAAGTGCAGGTGTCAGATCCAGGTTAGTACCTTCTGACACATAAATCCACAAGAGAATTCAGAGGCAGTTTCCTGTATTGATCTGGTTGCAAACGGTTTGTATTCCTTGTCATATTTACTCTGTGATTTTTTTTTTGATCTCTGAAGAGAATGATGGCTCACAATATAAATGCTATCCTCAGAGCCTAGAGGAGAACATAAACAGAAAGTCAGTCACTTTGTCTAGTTTTCCCCTTCTGGTCTAGGAGGGATAACTTCTATGAAGAAAGAGATACCTCTCCTTGCTGCCCTGTTCTCTTTTTGCAGACCAGCAGGAGAATTCCCTAACCTGCATATAGCATCAGAAGTACTTTCTCCTCACTATAAACAAAGACAGGGTTTCCTCTCTAGATTTACTATTGCTATGACTCCATTTCCTGGGTCCAATTCTCTTCCTCATGTCATTAAAATCAAATTGTATAAATGGGAAATCTGTATTTATTTTATTATAGTCCTCTTGCCTCACCCAGATATTGGGTGAAACCATTCTGACTATGTCCAACATCCAGAAATACTGAGTTAATTTCTGAATGCTCCAAACACCTTTACACTTAAAGAGAGCTTATAGAAAGTTTACATTATGCCAAAGGAACACAAAATTAGTGTTGCCTGTTGGCAAGGGAGTTTTGTTAGTTTTTATACCCTTTCAGTCTGGTTGTTCTCTAATGGTTAGGGCAAAGGGATTTTCAAAAAGAAGTTTTAAGTGACATTGCTTTGTTTGATTTTTAGCTTTCACGACAATCTGTGATGTGACAATAAACGTTATTGATATCAATGACCAGATCCCCATTTTTGAAAAAAACGATGTGAGTATTTGCTGGACCATATCTTTTTACTTACTGCTTGACAATGATTTTTGGAACAAAATGTGGGATAAAGAAACATCCTGAAGCCACATACACACACACACACACACACACACACACACACACACACACGTATGTACACACATAAGAGAAAACCCAGATATAGCAGTTAACTATAGTAAACACACCAGAAACACATGAATTCTTTTCAGTGGAAAATCTGTTGATCATTCTTTTTTGATAAGAAGTACAAATACAAATTCAAACTGGACATAGTGGCACATACTTTTAATTCCAACTATGGGAGGCTGAGGGGAGAGGCTCTCTGAAGTTCAAGAGTTGTAAATTGTAGTGAGCAATGACTATTAGGCATCTGCATTAAATTCAGCATCAATATAATGAGCTCTGACAAGTAAGGTATCACTAGATTTAGGTCACCTAAAGAGTGGTAAACCAGCCCAAATTAGAAATATTGCAGATCAAAATCCAGTGACAGTTGGACTTGTGGCAACCCTCCTAATTCCATTCTAGCAGAGATGGGGAAACCTAGTCTTAAGAAAATTAAACGAAACTAAAATATAATCAAATTCAAACCCATTGTGCTAAATGTACATGTTACACAAGAAAAGAAGCTAATCACTCTACTGGAATTTGAATCCATTTATTTCACAGACTAGTTGGCTATACAAAATTCCACCATAATAGAAGAACAGAACAATCCCTCACAATTTGTTATAGATTTTTTACCTTTATTGAAATATCTATATTATCAGCATGTTTTAAATAAGCATATTTAGTACAAATTAAAATAGATAAAATAGTCTTTATTCAGAAAGTATCATCTTTGATGGACTTTGAAAGAATGTCATCTATATGATGGTTAAATAATTTGCTTTTGTTTTGCAGAATCATTGTTAATTGTGGTAAGAAATAATTCTTCCTATAGAACATTGGCAATTTAAACCCATTTGATAATTATTGTGTAAGAGAAAAAAGATAAAGAAAAACCAATAATATTATGGCTTAAAATAAAATATCCACAAACCATTTGCAAAATTTTGTAGAACTAGGTGAGATGAGAGAAACAAGAAAAAAACAAATTTAATGCTTCTAGAAAAATATAGATAATCATTTTTGTTCTTAGTAGATTTGAAACTTGGTTTTATTCAACATTTCATTAAATGAGCTGCTGACACATCATTTTCAAAAACTGTCTAGGGACTCATTTGTTTTCTTTTGGGGTCATGTTTGAATATAATTCTTTAATAAGTGACAGAAAGACCATAGATGATAAATTTAACAATTCAACTTAGTCAAAATTAAAAGGAGATTTTAGTTTTTGAAAAGTTTTGGAGTAGTTAGAAATGCAACAGAATTGATTATAGACTAGACACAAAGGATACCCCAATAAAAAATAAATAAAACTTTCAGTCTCATTGAATGTCCACTCACATGAGGGTTTTTTTTTTTTTTTGGTTTTGTTTGTTTATTTATTTATTTATTGCAAATGACAGATGTAGGATTTGGATTGAGATCCTTAGCCTGGATCACTTAGCTTTTTCATTATTTATTTATTTTTACTGAATCATTAATTATGTCTCTTGTCTTCTGAAACTAGTGAGGCAAGTTTTTACTTGGGAATTAGTAGATTTATTATAATCCAAGCCACAGCTAAATATCATCACCTGATATTTTCATGTTTTTCAGGACTTTGCTCTTGCCATTCTTTATAGCTAGAATTCTCCATCCCCATTTCTCCTTATTGAAATTTTACCCAACTCTCAAGAACCAGCCCAAATAATATCTCATTCCTGATCCTCCCTGTTAGAAATGATATTTCTTTCCATTATATCATAGTTAATACTTTATTTCTCTCCTGAACCTATGGTTTTGTTTATAGTTATTGCAGTGTTGTTACATATTCATTTATGTATTATATTTCCCCTAGTAGAGTGTAAGCTCTCTATATACTGGGATCATACCAGTCATATTTTTATTTCTTTTTTTAGACTTTATTTTAGCAGTGTCCTACGAGACTGTTATGTAAAAGTTGGTGCATAATAAAATGGTTGTTAAATGAATGAATTAGTGCATGAATATAGTATCTACTGTCATGCTTTCTGTGAGCATTCTCATGTGTTTATCTTTCTTACCCCCCTAGTATGGCACTCTAACAATTGATGAAAATGTTGCTGTTGGAACAACAATTCTCACCATCCAGGCCACAGATGCAGATGAACCGTTTACTGGGAGTTCCAAAATCCTGTATACCTTTACTAATAAAGACCTTGATGGAAAACTTGTGATTGACACTGATCCCATTACCAATACAGGATATGTCAAGATAAATAAGGTGAATGACCCATTTTAACTGGATCCAATTATTTTCATGATTGAATAGGTCTATTTTTTTTATTGTAGTAAGAGGAAATATTGTGTCATGGAAAAAAAGAGAATTTGATTTCATAGCCTGAATTCAGTCTGATATTTAATATGTGACTTCATATGACCATATTCATACTATTTATCTTCCCTGAGCTTCAGTTTCCTCATCTTTCAAATAGGGGCACTAATACTTGCACAACCCACTTTTGTTACAAAGTGTGTTACAAACCTTAAAGCACTAGATTTTGTGAGGTATTATTGTGGGGAACTGTGATCCACTAGAGCAGAAAATCTGCATTATGGTAATGTCTTCACTACAAATCAGTACTGCAAGATCTGAATGTAGGTGTAAATAATTTTAAATGTGTACATAGTACTATTCACAGAGTCCTAATCTGGATGATGTCTGCAATGGTATACATGAAAAAAATAGACCTTACCATTAGTTCTAGGCATGGTTTCACTATATTGCCTGATGTTTCCCCTTTTGTCTATTTACTTTACTGATAGCTAAGGGTAAATCTCAGCCCATTCTTTCTTGGATAGGATAGACCAGTCTGATGATCAACTTTCATTGTAAGCCACTGACCTTCCAGTGGATCAGATAATCAAGGATCAAGTTCTGATTGCTTCTGTTCCCCACCCATCCACTCACAAAGTACCTATAAGATGGGAGAACTCCACATGGCAACCTTATTTTTCAGGGCACACTGAAGACATAGCATAACTATATTGGACCAGTGACAACTATCCAAAATTAGATATATATTTTGGAAAACCAGGAATTAGGGGCCAGGGACTAAGGGGATAGGAATCAGTGAACTAAATCCTAAAAATAATTATTTTAAATTAACTGGTGCAGATCTGCAATGCCCACCAGAAATGTGCTGCTAATTCCCAAAGCAATAACTACTCATTGGGGGGGGCATTCTTTTAAGAAGTTTTCTTATGTTGCCACAAGACCCAGGCTTTGGAATGAGTGAGGAGAGAGCCCTTTCAGCACCATGGCTAGCAAGTTTGATCAGAATTTTAGATTTCTGATAGTTGATTACATTATTGTAACAAAAAAGTCATTTGACTTCTCTTGAATTTAGTTTCCTCATCTGCAAAATTATTGTTGTGTGTCCTTTGTTTTTGAAGAGGATTGATGAGATCATGGGTAATGTCTTTACTTGCTTGTGAATTGGATAGAGTCAGAGTTGCCTGGCTCTTCAGCCTTACTCTCTCTTCCAGATTCATTGAAATCTAGTGGCAATGGCCTAGCATGCTGTAGGTGACTTTGGCATCTTTGATATCTAACTAAGCTCTAAGAGCTCCATAACACCTGTTTCAGCTCCCTTCATGGCCACTGAACTTTTCTCATCCACCCACCCATCCATTCTACTGGAGGAAGTCTTCATATACTGGGGTAGACATCTCTCTAATTTACCCAACCTGATTTAACCCATCTGAAGAGACAATTTACTAGGGTGTGTTTACTGCAAATGCTACAATTCTTAGAGCTAGAAGTGAGAGTTGAGTGAATTAGGTGAACACAAGAGGTAGATAAACATCCATGAAAAACCCTTCACACTAGAGGTGTACACAACCCATCAATCTCAGCAACCAACCAATATATATATAAAGATGACTACTTGAAATCATCAATCCACTGAGTGACTGAGGTTTTACAGAGTAGGCATCAGGAGCAGGAAGATGCTATAATCCTTGGTACAGAATCATAAATTTATATATATATAAACATATAATCTATGTGGTACAGAATCATAAATTTAGGTTCTACATTTATTAGCTATGTAACTCTGAACATCTCTCTGAGATCTCTTTGAGATCTCAATTTCTTCACTCAAATGGAGATTATTATAATCTTCAATTTACCCATTAGGAATTGGGAACAATAATTGCCTATTTCACAAGATTATTTTATGCTTTGGACTTTTATTCATTTATTCAGTGGGGCAGCTGAGTAGTGCAGGGGATAGAGCTCCAGACCTGCAGTTGGGAAGATGAGTTAAAATTTGGCATAGAGGTTTACTAGCTATATGATTCTGGGCAAGTCACTTAATCCTATTTGCTTCAGTTTCTTCATCTATAAAATGAACTGGAGAAGAAAATGGAAAACTACTCCAGGGTCTCTGCCAATAAAACCCTACCTGCTCCAAGCCAGGCACTCTGCTAGCTACTAGAAATATAAAGAAAAAAACACCAAAATAGTTCCTTCCTTCAGAGGAGCTTACATTCTATAGGGTTAGGCAGGATGAATGGGAACAATATATTCAGATAATCAAATTCAAAATACTTATCAGAAAGAAGTAATTTTGGAGAAGAGGCACTAGGTACTAAGGGATCAGGATAAGTTTCTGTAGATGAGGAAGCTCATACAATTTAAAAATGAAATTTAAATGTGTTACAATTATTGCTATAATAATTATCAGTAATCATTTTCTCAATGTATCTGTTTTTTTGTTTTCATTTTATCTCTCATGATCATAAGATTTTAAAAGTTGGGTGAATTTTTTTTAAAAAACAATTTTTTGGATGAGATTTTATAAGTTGTTTAGTCCAGAGCCTTCCTGTTTTCAGCCAGCTACATGTTGTCTATAAAAAAAGTGATCATGTTTTCCATTTTGTTGCTTCTCAATTGTGGAAAAATGGCAGAATACCAAAGCCATAGTCAACCCCTGGAGGACATTGTTTGTCACACTTCTTAGGTGACTCTGGGCCATTAATTATAATGATTGAAATGACCTTTCAAACACCTGGGTGCAGGATAGGAGCTGTGGCAAGACCATAATTTCGCTTTTTATGCAGAACTGAAAACAGTCTTCCAACAAAGTCAGTATAGATTTTCTCTCTCTAGGTAGATACCTTGCCCAGGCTTGTTTTTCACAAAATCATGCTGATTGCCTCTTGATGCCTTGTCCTCTCAGATTTTTCCAATGTATTTTGTATTATATGCTCTTGTTCCAGTATTTTTCCAGGTGTGAAAGTTAAGCTGACAGATTCATAGGTTCTGGGATTGATTTTTTTTCTTATTTTAAAAACATGAATCACAGGTCATGCAGCCCTTACCGGAGTTTCTCCCACTCTGATAATTATCAAATTAAAAAAAATTATGATTTATCACTTTGTTTTTACACATAAGCATACCTATTTAGAACACAATCTAATTAATAAGAGTATTAATAGTTTTCTGGTTAAATGGGGACCTGTACCCAGTATCTTCTTTGATCCCCACTCCAATTCAAAGTACTTTAATTGGAAATCTTTTACAGAGTGGCTCAGAAAAAGAAAGGTATAAAACTCCTGTGATTTCCTTACCAGGAGAGAAGTATTAGTGTGGAAACTGCATTTGCTTATGGTCACACAACCAGTACATGTAAGAATCAAAACCCAGAACCCTATCCACTATGACTCATTACCTCTTGACTTGAATGCTGGTAATTAAATCTTATTAAATTATAACTTTTTTTTCATGGACTTCATTTTCCCTTTAAAGTAATTCAAAAGTTAATTGTGGCTTTTTAAACCTCAGTTTCCTCATCTTTAAAATAAGAGGCTTAAACTGAATGACCTCTAAGTTATCTTCCAACTCTGAATCTGTGATTCAAAATCCTTCCAGAGCTTTAATATAGCATAGAAGCCCCTCAAGGTTCTTAAAGGTTATGCCAATGAAATATAATCTCTACTAGGTATTGATAAGCTATAAAGATTTCAATTACTGCTTTAGAGATGACTAATAGAGTGGCAATCCAAAGTCATAACTAGCTAAATTCAGAGAGGTTTATAAATTTTTTGGCAATTCCAAAAGATCATCCGCTAAGATATAGAGGGCTTGCATTCTGTATTGGAGGAAGATATATCCACATTTATGAAGCCTGAAGTTCACTAGCAATGGCAAAGTTCACTTCACTTCTTAATATAGGGTTGTTCTTGTTGTTGTTCTTGTTGTTTTTAGTAAGCATGATGTGATTGGTCCTGATTGTTTTAGTGGGATATGATTTACTAAATCTTTCTTATCTTTCATCCCCTCAACATTCTCTCATGAATTCTCAGAAATGGCATGATGTAGTTTCTGCTTATTAAGTTGTATCCTAATATTCCTGAATAACTTGAGAATCTTATATGATAGTATAATGTTGTGTGATGTTTTTGAGGGGAAAAAGGAAACTTCAAATCTTTCTGAGGATAGTTAACTGACAAAAAACATGAATTAACTTTTTTGTTGTTGTTTGTTTCCCAACAGCCTCTTGATTTCGAAATGATGCCAGTGTACAATCTCATAATCAAAGCTGAAAATCCTGAGCCACTTGTTCAGAATGTACAGTACAATGAAAGTTCCTATGCAAAATTTATTCTTATGGTGTCAGATGTCAATGAACCTCCTGTATTCTCCCAGGCATTGTACCAAGCACAAATATATGAAAATACTGAAATAAACACCAAACTGATTACAATAAATGCCACTGATCCTGAGGGAGAGGCAATAAGGTAACAAATAGTTCTCCTTTCTCTAGATCAGACTCATTTGTTTTAAAGAAAGAAACCAATTAGCAGTTTGGGACTGGGACATATCTTCCTATATAAAACAAATAGGTAGAACATATAACTCTTCTTTCAGTTTGATCAAATATACTATTACTAATTTGATACACCTGATGATTTGAATGTATTTTTAAGGAAACTAAATTAACTAATTGTTTAGATCATGGAATAAATAGATTGCTACACAGAGTCAGGAAGATCTTAGTTCAAATATAGCTTCATAAAATTACTGAGCAGGTGGCCCTGGGCAAATCACTTAACTTCAAAGTGCCTCATTTTCTTCATTATTCCTCATAATATGAGATCTAGCTCTCAGGATTGTTGCAAAGATCAAATGAGATAATAATTGTAAAGTAAGGTGCTATGTAATTTCTGACTTACTTTGATAAGTGCATATGATAGCAGCTTACATCTTTATAGAGTTTTCACATAGAAGATTTCATTTGTGCTTCACATTAATCCTATGAAGTGAGCATGAGCACCTGTATTTTATAGTTGAGGAATCATTGGCTAAATAACTTTTCCAAGATCACTCAGATATGAAGTAGTAGGACTGAATTTAAAACTCAGTCCTAATTTCTTTCTTTTTAAAAAAAATATTTAATATTTTCCCCAGTTACATTTAGAACATTTTTTTACATTTGCTTTAAAAATTTTTGAGTTCCGGGGGCAGCTAGGTGGCACAGTGAATAGAGCACCAGCACTGAAGTCAGGAGGACCTGAGTTCAAATCTGGCCTCAGACACTTAACATGTCCTAGCTGTGTGACCTTGGGCAAGTCACTTAACCCCAATTGCCTAAGCAAAAAAAAAAATTTGAGTTCCAGATTCTCTCCCTTATTCCCATCTCCAGCTCCCATTAAGAAACCACATGTGAAATTATGCAAAACATTTCCATAAGTCATGTTGTGAAAATAAACAAAGATTTCCCATCTCCTCAAAAAACACTTAAGAAAAATAAAGGAGAGAGATAGAGAGGGAGAGAGAGAGAGAGAGAGAGAGAGAGAGAGAGAGAGAGAGAGAGAG
>JAJPUD010007457.1:89432-107395 GCA_023553655.1 Myrmecobius fasciatus | reverse complement strand
AACCAGGAGAACATTATACACAGCAACAAGACTATACGATGATCAATACTGATGGACATGGTTCTCTTCAACAATGATGTGATTCAAACCAGTTCCTATTGTTCAGTGATGAAGATAGTCATATACACCCAGAGAGAGGCCTGAGGGAACTGAGTGTGAACCACAACACAGCATTTTAACACTTTCTGTGAATATTTCCATGCATTTTGTTTTCCTTCTTAGGTTGTTTTTTTTATTCTCTCTTTCTAGATCTGATGTTTCTTGTGCAATAAGATAACTGTATAGATATGTATACATGTATTGGATTTGTCATATAATTTATCATATTTAGCATGTATTAGATTACCTGTCATCTAGGGAAGGGGGGTGGGGAGAAGGAGGGGAAAAGCTTGGGAAAAAAAAGTTTTTGCAAAGGTCAATGTAGAAAAATCACTCATATGTTTTGTAAATAAAAAGCTTTTAATTAAAAAAAAAGAAATCACTCATCCCTGGAATAATCTGGAATACTTATATTTAGCCATACTTATAACATGCTAAAGAGCAACTAGATGTTGAAGAGGGCTTGGTCTGGAGTCAAGGATGGCTTTTTTTCTTGAGTTCAAATCTGGCCTCAGACATTAACTGGGTGATTCTGGGTAAGCCACTTAATCCTGTTTACCTATGTTTCCTTATCTATAAAATAAGTAGAGAAAGAAATGGCAAACCACTCTGTCAAGATAATGTCAAGTGGGATCACAAAAAGTTGAACATAACAGAAAAACAAGTAAACATCAACAATCTAAATGCTTAAATAATCAGTGAACATTCTTTTTTCTTAGTTCTATACTTCCTATTTACAGTAATCAGGTCATTATTTTGAAGTACTATATAAAGAATAAACCCCTAATATCCACTTTTATCTTGTGTTCTCTCTTTTAGCTCCAATTCCGTTGTATGAAAGATGAGAAAATTTCTTCAGTGCTCTTAAAACTTTAAGCTGTGAGTTGGAGTTTTGATTTCACAGATCAACATCTTGATTGAAACTAAAGTGCCTATCACAAATATGAATATGTCTTTTGTTCTCAACAATTTATAGCACTTTATGGACTATTTCATTGCATCATAAATGTCATAATGACCAAATGTTCCATGAAATGTCATAAAATGACATGAATTACAGCTATCATCTCTGCCTATGACTGGAAAACTGCATAGCTGGCTTATGCTCAGGTAACATAGAATTTGTGTGTTCCAAAATATTTTTGCTATGTAATACTCAGTGACTGTAGTTGGCTCTCATTTGTCCAAAGGTATTCTGGTTCTCATGTAGAAAATAATTGTTCTGTGAGTCTTGAAAGTAGGTGCCTGAAATAAAGCTCCCACAGCCTTTCCCCTATTTCTTTAAATACTAGATAGTTAAAGATTAAAAAAAAACATTTTAGCCATAAAAGATTCTGACAGAACAATGCTTTACAACTAATGTTTCATTTAAAATATTATAACATATGCTACTTTGGGAGCTATTAAGCTGCATGCAATTTTATTATAATGTGTTCAAATCCAGTAATGAATGCCATGTCCTGTGGCCACCTGATTCCCCTATTATCCTTTGGAAGTCAGAAAGCAATTTGACATTTTCCTAAATAGGAATAAGAAAGGAGGGCACATTATAATGATGCTGCTCACACTATTATATTGCCTACACTTGCATTATTAAATCTATTTTTACAAGAGGCTTTTGCTACTCAGTTTTGATGTAATTCAAAATTTGGATTGCAAATGTTAAGCCTGTGTGCAGTTTTTAACATGTTCCACTCCTAGTACCACTTCAGTCTGTCCCCATGCCCTCCCATACCCTACCTATTTTGCTTTGCTTAAATCTAGTAAAGTAGTCCAGTTAAGCCTATCTGACCTTGTGCTAGACAATGAATATAAAACATAATTAGGAGAAGAGGCAGAGATGGGGACCCATGGGATGAGCAAGATGGAAGAGTAGTGGTCCACAGATCCCTCCAATGAAATAACTTTAAAAAACAGGATAGTCAAAGATTGTAAAATATTACAATAGTTAAGACCATGTCCTCTTGGTATAAATCCCTCACATTACATTTGAGGAATCTGTAGATTGCTCAAAATTTTGCTAATATTAAGTGGCAGATAGGAATCTGAATCCTCTGACTCCAATTCCAACTTTGGCTGTCAATTCCAATTCAACATATAGCCATGTCCATAGGGTATAGAAATAGAAACATCACATAAGGTAAAAATCACCCTCTAAATATTAAATCACAGTATCAGATCCACTGATCATCACACAACAATCCATATCTGAAAGAGTTTGTCCTATAATACAGCTAATATGTACTCAATAGACCCTCCCAAAGTCTCTAAGTAAAGGGAAGCCACCCCTGCTGACGTAGCACATAACATTTTGGATAGCTTTAATTGTTAGGAAGTTTTAAGCCAAAATTTGTTTAATATTTAGGATTTAAAGAAATATTAGGAGGAAGTCTATTGGAGCTTTTCTATAACCATGGCTCTGTTTCTGCCTTTTGGAATCATGAAGAATAACTCTAAACCATTCTTAATTGAACATAAGAACCTTTCAAATACCCAAGTGCAAGAATTTACATTTAGGAATAAGAATTATGATGACACCGATGTAGGGAATGCTCAGATGAAGAAACTCCCTTAACCAATGCAACTCTGCACATTTTCAGCAATGTCCATGCTGAGAGAGTTGTCTTAAGCAGTTAAGAGCCCAGGATCATATTGTTGTTATTGTTTAATAATAGTTTTTTATTTTTCAAAATATGTGTAAAGATAATGTTCAACATTCACTCTTGCAAAACCTTGTGTTCCAAATTTATCTTCCTCTCTCCTTCCCTCCCTTTTCCCTAGACAGTAAGTAATCCAATATAGGTTTAACAGATGTAATTGTCTTCTAAACATATTTCCACATTTATCATTCTGTACAAGAAATATAAGATTAAGGAAAAAATGGGGCATACAAAAAAGCAAGCAAACAACAACAAAAGTGAAAATACTATGTTTTGCTCCATATTCAGTTCCCATAGTCCTCTCTGGATATAGATGACTCTTTCCATCACAAGTCTATTGAAATTGCCCTGAATCACCTCATTGTTGAAAAGACTCAAGTTCATCTCAGTTGATCGTTCCATTATTTTGTTGTTGCTGTGTACAATGTTCACACTTCAATTAGCTTCAGTTCTTGTAAGTCTCTCCGGGTCTTTCTGAAATCAATCTGGTGATTATTTCCTATGAACAATAATATTCCATTACATTCATATACCATCATTTATTCAGCCATTCCCCAACTGAAGGCATCCAGTTACTTTCCAGTTTCTTTTTAAGAGTCATATTGTTGATCGGTGTCAAAAGCTGGGACTTGAACACTTCCTTCTATCTTTTGTCAGCTATTATCATTTCATTCACCCCAAACATTTGCCCATTCCTTCTTTTATCACTTTTTATACATGTGTGGAGGAGAAATTACTCTTTTTTGTTGGTTTTTATCTTCCCTCATAGTAACATTTCTGGGGGGTTTTAATCTGTGCTTATATTTATTCATTATTATTTTCCTTTAACTGCATTTTCTGTACAGACTTCGAAGCTATTTCTTTCTTCTCTGTGTCATATCATCTCTGACATTTCTATTGAATTCACTTTATTCCAATACTCTAATCTGTCATGATCTTTTTGGATACTAATGCTATTGTCTTCTTTGTTAGCTATCCCTCTCAGATTCATGTTATCTGCAAATTTTATGAGCATATCATTATCTTTATCCAAACCATTGATAAAAAAGTTAAAAAAAATAAGACAAAAGATCGATCTTTGGGGCTACTCTGTTGGAGGCCCCTTGCCGTAATGACATTGAATCATTGACAAATTAACAAACAGTTGTGGCTATGAATTATCATTCAGTCTACATTTTTCCATCTTTTACCTAAGAATAGTATGAGATATTTTGTTAAAGGCTAAAATCCAGGTAAATTATATCCACAGTATTTTACTCATCTCCTCATTTGTACTCTTGTCTAGAAACCAACTTCATTGGTCTGGCATGAACTGTTCATTACAATGCTGTACTCTTTCTAGCCACTATATTCTTAATGACCCATTTTAGAATTTTCTCACGATCTGAAATCAAATGCATAGGATAACTCTTTTTTCCTCACAGTAACATTTTTGGTGCTGTTATAATCTGCCCTTATATTTCTTCACTATTATTTTTCTTCAATTTAATTTTCTGTACATTTATTTTTAAAAATCTAAATTGGTTAATGAGATCCTTATGAATTAATATCTGTTTCTTCAGATGAATTCCAACTTTTTCTTCATTGAAATTGTTTTCTTTTGAATTTTCAGAATTTCATTTTAAACACCATTTATCCCTCATGGACTGATTTTCATTATAGACGTTCCCCCTCCTTTCCCCATGGGATCTCACCTATCCTTCCTCTTAACCCTTTGAAAGCTGTTTTCACAAAACACATTTCTTCTTTAGCTCTTTTGAATTCTAAGAAGTCACTTCCACTGAGATATCCTGTAATTTCTATGTGAGTAATTAGTTCCTCTTATTAGTGAAAATTAGCTCCAGAAAAGAATTTCTCTATTATTTTCTTCATCTTTTGAAGGATGAAATTGCCATTATGCTAAAATTTATTAGTAGCTCTTTTTTTCTTGCTTTTTTAATGGATGTTTCCCCAAGTCTTCTATATCAAATCTCTGAACTAGGTTTGTGATCTGTTTGCTAAACTCCTATTTCCTTTCTTCTGTCTAAATGATCAATAGTAGGTTCCAATGACAAAATTAGTTTTTTAGTTTCCTTCTTTGACCTTGACCTAAATACTATACATTATGATTTCCTCCTCTGGTCCATGGATTTTCAGTGCCTTTTCAATACCTTTTTAAATATAGAATACCCTCCACCCCTTGCCTATCCTGTTTGTAGAAGGGTCCAGCAAATACATTGGAAAGGGGGCTAAGAACAGCAAAAGGAGATGTAGAAGGTAGCCTGTTGTAATGAAATCAAGACAATCTTGGCTCAAAGTTACTACTTCTTAGGTGTCAGATACTGGGCTAGTTGCTTAACTTCCTTCAGCCTCAATTTCCTCATCTGTAAAATGGATTGTCAATAGCATTTATCTTACAGTATAATTGTGAGAATTAAAAGATAGCACATAAGAACTTTGCAAATCTTAAAGCACTAGCTCAATGATAGGAAATGTTATTATCGGGAAGAATTACTTGTTAAGTATGATAGAGAAAGGCCTTTTTATTCAAATAAGCGGATTCTTTATTCATAATAGTATCTCTTCCATCTCTGAACTTTTGATCTTAGGAACTCCAATCACAGTCCAATAAAGTAAACTGCAATATATGTCACTTAAGTGACTACCTAAGGTCACAAAGACCGCAAGTAGGATTTGAACTAAAATTCTCTGGATTCAGAATTTTTATTTTTCCAGTGTACCATGTTACCTTCCATATCTCCTTTTGCTTTTCTTAGTCCTTCTTTTAATGTATTGGCAAGGCTTTTCTGCACTGCAATTGGAGAATGTGAGGACAGGGGCCAGATCACCTTTCTTTTACAGATGCTAATGTGTTGTTGGTTGACTGACAACGGACCAACACCATCCTGAAATCCTTTAGCAACCAAGAAGGTTATATTACAGAGGAGACTATTGTCTGCATAGTCATGACTCCATGGTGATTTAGAGTCACAGGAGACCATAGTGGTCATGTAGAACAACCCCTTTATTTTGCAGATGAAGAAACTGGGACCAGGGAAGTCCAGAAGGTTAAATGACTTGCTCCTGGTCAATGAAGCTATAGATGACATAGCCAGAATTAAAACCCAGGTCCATAAATTTAATATATGAATCACACTGTACTTATATGTGACATTTGCCAATAAGATTTGCATCATTCCCAGCCCCAGACATTACCACCACCAATTTTGTTGCTTTTATTCCCTGCCCAGATAAGAACTCTCACACACATTTTGGTCTATACCTGTGATTTTTAATTGTTATAGGGAGGGAGAGAAAGAGCAAAGAAATATTTATTAAGCATTTACTGTGTGTCAGGCATTATGCTACACACTTTACAAGTGTTATCTCGTTTTATCCTTACAACAACCCTAGGAGATAGGTGTTATTGTTACCCTCATATTAAAATCGAATAAACTGAGGCAGTCAGAGATTAAATGATTTACCTAGGATCACACAGCTAATGTCTGAGTCCTTTTCTGAACTTCATTGTTCCCCTAGATGTAAATAGATAAATAACTCTTTATTAAAATTAAATTTTTTACTTAGCAACATTTTATTTTTTCCAATTAAATATATAGTCTTCAATATTCATTTTGAGCCCCAATTTTTTCTCCCTCCCCCCCTCCCCAAGAAAGCAAGAAATCTGATATGTGCAGTCATGTTACACACATTTCCATATTAGTTATGTTGTGAGAGAAGAATTAGAACAAAAGGAAAAAAGAAAACTTGAGGAAGAAAAAAGAACCAAGTAAAATTGAAAATAGTATACCTCAATCAGGAATCAGACTGGATATTTATTCTCTGGATGTGTATGGTATTTTTCATCATGAGTCTTTTGGAATTGTCTTGGATCATTTTATTACTGAGAAGAGCTAAGTCTATTGATTATATCTCATCACCATACATTGTTGTTATTATTGTGTATAAAGTTCTCCTGATTCTGCTCTCTTCACTCAGCATCAGTTCATGTAAGTCTTTTTCTGAAATTGATCTGGTTATCATTTCTTCCCCACCCCACTCCCACTTAATAGTATTTTGTTTTTTCCCCAATTTCATTTAAAGATAGTTTTCAGCCTTCATTTTTGTTACATTTTGACGTCTAAAATTTTATCTCTTTCCTTTCCTTCACCCTTTCCCAAGACAGCAAACAATATATATATGTATATATACATATATATATATCATACATATAAAATTACATTAAACATATTTTTTAATTAAAGCTTTTTATTTGTATAGCATATGTATGGGTAGTTCCTCAGCATTGATCTTTACAAAGTTTTCCGTTACAATAAACATATTTTTAAAAGGCTAAAAAAATTTTTTTCTTTATTTATATAATTCCAAATTATTTTCCAAACTAATTACCATTCCACAAATCCAAAAAGAATGGATTACTGTACCTATCTTTCCATAACCCCTGCAACATCGACAATTTCTATCTTTTGTTCACTTTGTCAATTGGCTCAAAATTGCTTGAATTTGTACTTGTCATATGTTGTTGATTTGGAACCTGTTTTTATATATATATTTATATATATATATATGGCATATATATATATATATAAACATTTTATATCCTACAACTTTGCTAAAGTTGTTAATTGTCTCAAGTAGTTTCTAGTTGATTATCTAAGATTCCCTAAAAATATAACATCATATCATATTCAGAGTGAAAGTTTTGCTTACTCAGTACCTTTTGTAATTCCTTCATTTTTTTCTTCTCTTATTGCTAAAACTAACATTTCTAGTACAAATTTAATAATAGTAGTAATTGTATTTCACCCCAGCATTCAGTTCAGCAAAATAGCTTCTAATTATTTCATTAATTTCCTCTTCAATGGTAATAAATTCACCCTTTTCATTTTTGATACTGGTAATTTGGTTTTCTTCTTTTTTTATAATCAAAATAACCAAAGGTTTATCTATTTTGTTATTCATAAAAGCAACTATTACTTTATTTATTAGCTTAATAGTTTTCCTACATTTGCTTTATTAATCTCTCCTTTGATTTTCAGACTTTCTAGTTTGGTGTTTAATTATGGATTTTTAATTTCTTCTTTTTGTAGCTTTTTTAGTTGTATGCTGAATTCATTGTTCTGCTCTTTTTCTATTTTATTCATATAAACGTTCAGAGATAGAAAAAATGCCCCAAGAACTGCTTTGGCTGCATCCCATAAATTTTGGTATAGTCTCATTATTGTCATTCTCTTTGATGAAATTATTGATTATTTCTATGATTTGTTTCTTGACCCACTCATTCTTTAGGATTAGATTATTTAGTTTTCAATTGGGTTTTAGTCTTTCTTCCTGTGACTCTTTGTTACATGTTTTTTTGTCTTTAATATTTTTTGGTCTAATTTCAAAGCTTTTTAAATCCTAGAGCAGATGAATCCCTGTCCCAAACCTCTTGCTTATGGAATTGGGGGCCTGGTCACTGGGCTTCTACAAGGCCTAATTGTTCCTATTGTGTCAGGGTTCCAGGCTAGCAGTTTGCCTTCCCAGTTGAAGCTAGAGGCTCCACTACTGGGATCCTGGCCTGCTGAGCCAGAACCGAGAGCTAGTCTTTGCTGCTCTGTGCTGTGGTTAAGAGTCTCATGCTGGCTTGCCTGGATACCATCTGCTCCAGGATGCATTCTCCCTTTACCCAAGTGAGACAGATCTTTCCTGAAGTCATCCTAAATTATCCTAAGCTGGAAAATTTTTTTACTCTGTCTTTTTAAGGGTTCTATCTCTCCAGAACATAATTAGAGGATTGATTTAATATTGTTCCTGAGGGAAACTTGAGAGGTTTTAGACAATTTCTTGGCTTCTTGCTGCCATCTAGATAAATAATTTTTAATGAAGAAAGTCTCTATCAATACAGATTTTACACATACTTCACCATTAAAAATCAGGGGATTGCCTGGGCCTTTTGGGGGGCTTAATATCTTAGCCTGAATCACACTACTATTCCGACACTGGACTTGGATCCAAATCTTCCTAATAACTGGAGCCAGTGCCCCTCAGTTGAATCATGCTTCTTTCATGAATTTATCACATTATAAGGAACAAACTAAAACTGTTCAAACCAACTGCTTTTCTGATCATGGGCCAGGTTCACTGTTGACAAACCAGTTTTCACACACATATACAGATTTATTCTTTCTTCCATGAAATATTATGTTCCCAAGTTGGAACAGATTGAAGTCATCATTGTGCCCTTCTTATTTAAAGTCATTGAAATGAAATGAGGCATAATAATACTAGGATTTGGCACACTGTATTCTTATATGATTGGACAGTGACTATCAAGACTGATACTAGTGCCTGTCTTGTTATAATATCCCAAGAGAAAAAACTGAAGCACAGCTCAGCAACAATAGTTAGAACTTACATAAACCAATTTATACAGCCCAGAGGGAAAATTTCTACAGTGCTTGGGGCACTTCATAATGGAGACAAAATTTAGTGAGAATTGTCAATTTCAAATTCCTGTAGAGCTCAGTGAACACACATTTATGAATGATTTCTTTGGCTTCAGTTGTTATAAAATTCACTTTAATCACCAAAGAGGATGGTTTAGAGACCGATGATTTTAAGGGATTTCATGGAATCTTAATTTGCTAGAAATATACTCATTCCTCATTTCTCTGATATTTGTCTGCCATTTTTGTATTATTTATAATATCGTTGTTATTTGCAAAAGTTCACATTTAGAAAAATTATGGAAACCAAACTTTTGAACTTTCTGAGGATTTAAATTATTCATTCTAATGGTGGGAGTCTCTAAACCAGAAATATATTTCCATTGAAATGTTTAAGCACTTGGAGGAAAGGTGTTAGAAAATGATAAATGGATCATTTGGTCTTGCATGACCAAGATAATAAGGAAAATTTTTGTTATAGTAGTTAAAGCAATATATTAGCTAGAGTGTTTGTGGTCAATCATGATCAGGTTAGACTTTTCTATGTAGTTTGTAGAGACATGAAGATATTTAAGTCTTTAAACAAATTCTAGTCTTAAGATCAATTCTAGACTTTTGTTCAAGTATATTGTAGATGTGAAAGAAGGTAGCCATCAAAAGGTATACATAGACCTTTATCAAGAGATAGAACAAAATGTGATAGTAACAAGGAGTTGTGAATATTTGCTGGTGATAGAGGAGGCTACCTAGTACAACCTCCTCATTTTAAGGATGTAGAAACCAAAGCTTTGATAGAATAATTAATTAATTAATAATTTCTAAAGTTGTACATATAATTAATTAGAGATAGAGGACTTTATCTTTACTTTCCTCGTCTCTTAGTCAGTTGTGACCTGTTGCACCTAATTACACAAACCCATCCTTTCTTTTTGCTTTGTTAAGTATGTCTCATCTTTCTTATAAAATAATTTTATTAATTTGTTTTTATGCCATCTTGAAATACAAATGTTTCTTCTCTTGCATGCCATCTCTCTTGCCAATATAAAAAAAGTTATTGTGAAGTATTTTAATACAACTCACCAATATATCGATCTAAAATCTTTAAAAATGCAGTGTTTCATCTTCAGAGTCTCCAGAACAATAGATTCTTATCTTTTCTTTAGGACTAAGGTACATCAGTATAATTATTTGTATTCAGTTTTTGTTGATTTTTGAATTTTTGCTATTTCCATTTACACTGGTTTTGGGCATAGTTTTCCTTGTTTATCCACAATTTTTCACTAGACAGTAGAGAATTTTAAAGGTGTATTTATATAATGCGCTAAGGTTTCCAAAGTACCTTACAAATATTATCTCCTTTAATTCTTACAACAATTCTATAAGGGAAATACTATTATTATCTTCATTTTACAGTTGAGAAAACAGAGTCAAATAAAAGCCAAGTGACTTTTGGGGAAGGACCACACAGTTAGTAAGTACCTTACCCATAATTTACACAAAGTCTTTTTGTCTTCATGTCTTGCACTTTTAAAAGTAATTAATTTAAGAGTAACTATGTAAGAGTAACATAATAATTATTAAGGTTCCTATTATGTGGAATAAGGATTATTTAATTTTTCTATTTATATCCCCATTGACTAGCACAGTGTCTGTGCTATACAATAGGCACTTAATATATATCATTGTTGACTGATATGGAACAGAGCATATGTGGGCTTTTCCATCCCTTTTAGAGCATTTTGCTATTTCTTTGTAAGGAATGGATTTCATTGTCGTCTCTAGCTTAATGTTTCTCTCAGAAGAGTAATGTTTTTTAAAACACAAAATTAACATTTTAATGTTTAATGTATGGCAGTGCCATGCTATATTCAAGACTTGTGAAAATTACATGAAAGTCAAATGGAAGAAATTTCCAGGAGACTGCAGAATATGAACTTTTAACTGTAACACTGTCGTTAATGCCATGCATTATGACATATTTTTGTTAAATCTGTAGCATGAAATAGCTATTATGTTTCCTTACCATTCCTCATTATTTTTCAGCGGGTTAGTGATTTGCCCTATTATGCTGCCTTGGTGTAATGATTAGGGGAGAATCACCCAGGGGAACTGAAGAGTGTAGCACAGTGTCTTCAGGCTGCACCTTGGATTGAAAAGTCCCAGGTCCTTTGATTGTATGACCAAATAGGAATGATATTGAAACCTGGTGATAACACAAAATAATGAATTTTTTTTTTGGGGGGGGAAATCTTTAAGAATGAGAGAAATAACATCCCATTGTAAACACTGTGGAAAGCAATCAATTATTTTGTATTTATTTTAATCTGAAAGAACAGAGATGGCTAATTGCATGGGAAAATACACAGGGTTATTGGAACAGGATTATGGGTTTTATGAGTCTGTGCTTCTGAATATATAGTTGATTTTAAAAGTTACCATTGCTCTCTGTAATTCCTCATAAAGTTAATTTTAAAGAGCAATGAATGTTTCACTGTATGCTTTAAAAGTAGTTTACTCTTAAAAATGTTTTTTGTCAATGCTTTTTTTTCTAGCTCTAGTTTCTTCTGGAGGATTAGAAAGATGAATTTAAGAAAAACATCATGATATTGTGAAAGGAGTGTTATACCCAGAGGGAGGAAGGACAAGGTAAGTATGAGATACCTTCCCATCTGATGGGAAATGTCCACTAGGCAGTTAGAGAGGCAGAACTAAAGCTCAGGAAAGAGTCTGGAGCCAGATTTATACTGTAGATTTGGAAGAATTCTGCATAGAAATGATCATTAAACTCATGGAAGCTGATAAGCTAATCAAAAGAGAAAATAAATAGAGAACACAGAGAAAGTCTAGAAGATCCTTGGGGGGTAACCCACAGTTAAAAGACAATGATCCTTCAAAGGAACTTGAGATAAATTGGGCAGTGTCACAAAAAAAAAATCAAAGAAAACAAAAGCAGAATATCTGGGCAGATGTATCAGATATTATTTATTAGATAATAAATTTCTCAAGGACAGGAGCAATTTCAATTTTAGCATCTAGGGCCTCGATTGCTCAGCAAAGTACTTATTATGTAGAAAATATCTAAAACAATCTTTATCAAATTGGACTTAGAGTAAAAAACAATAGATCTTTCCTCTCAGTTGAGTTTCACTAAATTGCAGTGTTAGTGTGGTACAGTGGGGGAGGAGAGATTCAGAGTTCCTGGGTTCAAACCCCACTCTCACATACTATTTCTGTTCTTGGGCAAACCACTTCACTTCTCCCACTTTAGGAGGTGGCCCTATACAGTGGAAAACATCAAGAATGAATTAAATAATGATTTGTGTCAGTGAAGGTTTTGAATGGCACCCAGTACAAGCTGTGGAATTTGATGAAAGTTTTTCAAGTATAACTATGAAATCTTTAACTCATAGAGAAGTCAAAGGTTTATAGGCCCAATATGTTATTGCTGTCAACTTACTTATTATCATGGCTTTCTCCAGTAGGCTGTTGGCACAAAATGAATATTAACAATATTTATGGACTATGCTGCAGCTAGTCTGCTATTTAAATGGGTAATGACTTAAATGGGTCTCTCTTTAAGTTAGTGGTGGTGCAGGTAGTCTGGTGTTCTGAATCCAAGTATGTGATAAGGAATCATAGTGGATTAAAGAGATTAGATAAAAAATATTGAGAAAGGAGCAAATCAGTAGCATTAGCAAATATACCAAGTCAAAGGGAGGAATGAATCAATGAATGATTGATGAGTAAATTAATGAATGAAAAAGGCACTTTTACTAATTTCTTACTATGTGCAAGGCACTGCATTAAGAGCTGGGAAGAGAAATAGAAATATACAACAATCACTGCTCTCAGGGATTCCCATTAGAATAGGTGAGATAGGACATATAGAAGGTTTCAGTTGCATGTCAGATGGAAGTTTCATGGTGCACTTTTCTTTAATGTCATTTCCACTGATGAAATCATATCACTTTTTGACACTAAACCATGTGACAGTGGCAAGGATTTTAGAAACATTAACTTTCTTTTCAGAGTCTTTAGCAGTTGTGGCCTTTGTACCCGTAAGAGCATTTGCCAGTCCACATCTTTAAAGGGTTGCATCTCAGGATGATGGCTGAACTTACCAGCAAGAAAACATTGATTGATATTCCTTTTGGAAGAGGAAAGAAAGGGAAGGAAAGGAAAGTGAAAGGAAGTGAAAGAAAGAAAAGGGAATGGAAGTAAAGGGAAGGGAAGGAAAGAAAAGGAAGTGAAAGTACAATAGGGAGGAGGGATCAAAGTGCCATTGAAGATGCTGATTTATGCTAACTATATTTGGGCCATTTTACTTTCCACACCTAGTACAACACATTCATATAGAATGACAGCATCGCTGTGGCTGTGTTATTTGCCTAATTCCTGGAGACAGACCTAGAGCAATAATTTGTATTGAATGTCCTGGTGATAGAACTTCAGCCATGATATTTCCTACTTTTCTTTAGGCAAAGCATCCATCTAGTCAACACCACAGAGAATGAGTGGTAGGGAGAAAGAAAGAAATCCCCTGAGTTACTTAAAGTTTCAACTATTTCCCTATGGAGATATACATTTCATGATTGATTTTCCAGGTATGCCAGTTGTTCCTTGGTTCCATATATCCCAGCTGCCCATTTAAACCTTCCTACCTTCCCTACAATTATCTTTCCCTACTAATAGTCAAATTATATTCTTCATCTTTCTGATGGTAGCCTCAGTACATGAATTTCTGAGCTTTCCCTGTCCCCAGTTTCTGTGCTGTATTAATTTCTTATTATTTACTCCCTCATAGCTTTCTATTTATTCCCATTGTATTGCTTTATTCTACAAAAGCCAACATCTATTCAAACTGTAAAAAGATACTTAAATCTTATCTTTTTCACACATATAGAGTCATCCAAAAATCACTTAGAAATGAGGAAGAATGACAGATTTCTACATTGCTCACCCACATATACATGCAGAAGCACACATACACACAAATACTCAATGAGAATGATAAAAGTTTAGCCACAGTTTTTATAAACTATGATTCTGTCTATAAAAGGGCATCGTGCAAGTCCTTTTCAGATTTACATATGTCATATTCACATATATCAGGATTGTGATTATCAGATAGGACATACCTCACTCTTTGGTTTTGGTTTACGTCTATACCTTTACATCTCCTACTCAAAACTAGGGAACCTGATACTTTTACATCTGTTTAGCACTTGTTAGGCAAATATTTATTCCTTGGGTCACAGCTGTAAGATATTACTATCTAGGAAATTAACTGATGATTCATGATAAGTTTGGTTGAAGTCTCATATAAAGAATTTAGCCCTTTCAAGGAAGCAAAGTGAAAAAAAACAAAATAAAACCTAAGACTAAAGTAATTGATTAGCTGGCATTATACTGACCTTTACTCTAAGGAGCTTCATGCGAGCTGAGGTTCCAGCATACAGACTCTATTTCAACAAAACACAGGGAGCTTTCTACTGATCCCAGGGCAAAAGACTTTTATCAAAGAGTTGGCTAAAATTTGATAACACTTTAGGCAAGGATTTCAGCTAAGTCAAAAGCTGGAGTTGTTGGAATGCCAAGGAACGAACACCCAGAAATACTCTGTGTCAGACAGAATACTGGCTGACAGCAGTCTAGCATGGCAACATCCAGCAGAGCAGCATCTGAGACAGAAGAGCTGCATATGGCATATTCTATGAGATTAGTGTCAGCAGGAACAGTGGGATGACATCCCTACCTGACGAGCAGTGGATTTGAAGCACTGGAGTCCTGAGCTGCCCATCTACATGATTTTCCCACATATAACCTGTCACACACATGTTCTGGCCAGTGTGTGCCCTTGACTAAACATAATACCTATGTGTATTGTTCTCCACTTCTGTTCTCTAGCATTCTTCCCATTGTTATTTGTGGGAGAGTGACAACTGATTATGGGGAAAACATTTTGATGTTTCCTATCTTACAATGCCATTTTGTTAATTGCCTTTGTTTTCAACTAATTGTGTCTTCTGGCTAACTATTTAGAAGTTGACTTATCCAGTGGGGGTTAATGAATTATAATTGTAGGGGTACAAATGTATAGAACGCCTTGATTTTAGGTTAGGGAAGGTTGCTTCCAGTATTAAACCCATTTATACCTCTCAAATCTGTTAACACTATTTAGGAACATTTTATTTTATTCCTAATAAGATTCTAAACAGGTGACTTCCCTTCTTTTTATGGTTATTTACACATCCTATCCAGCTGTCTACCAGCGCAGCAAGAGCGAGTATCTTGCCATATGCCTTTCTTCCTCTCTGGAAGAAACTGTGACCTTCAATACCAGAACCTCCAGAAATCACTGCCATCCCTAACTTCTCACTAAGTAATCTTCTCAGGTTTAGTCCTCTCTCCTTAGCTATATTGATCTGTTATTAAAATCAGTAAGTAGAAACTTACATAATTTCATAATCTTTTTCCATGTCATCAATTCAATTTTAGTATCATTGCTGAATAAGTTCAGTATATAAATTTAGCATAATTACTTAATTTACTGTCCCATGACTTCACTCACAACATTTCACAAGGTCACTTCACAGATCCTCCCTTCAATATATGTATTGTATCTCCTTAGGGTCCTTAAGGATAGATACTGTTTTGTTTTTGCTTTTGCCTTCTCAGGGTCTAGCAGAGTATCAGACACATGATGAGTATTAATAACTCCATATTCATTCATTCATTCATTGATTCATGCATTGCTGAGTCAGATTTTATAACCTTGACATTTGGAAATGATGGTGGTTGGAGCAGAGACAACGATGCTCTGAGCCGCTGCTCAGCAATCTACTCCTCAGTTAAGGTAATAAAATCTTCTCTAGGAGTAGGATAGCTTTTTCTCTCTACCATTTGGTAGAGATATTTCTGTGATACTTCTTTGGGACAATGAACTACAAATTTCAGGGATTAATGCAATCAGTACTTAGAGATAAGATCTATCTGCAGAACTGCCTTCACAAGTGCTATTTATTGATTTATTGATTCATCATATGAGACATGAATATGAACTCATATTGAAGTATTCCTTTCACTCTGATTTTCTAGTTGTGTATTTTGTCCTAAGAGAGGTTTCCATATATGGTGAAATTGACCATTTGAAGCTTGAGGGTTCAGAGAAAAAATTTTTATTTTATTTAAAACACTTTCAGTGACTCTAGTAAAAGCTTTTATTAAGCAACTATTATGTGCAAGGAGCTATACAAATATCTTATTTTATCCTGACAACATCCCCTTGAGATAATGCTATTATTATCCCTATTTTATGGATAAGTAACCTGAACTGACAGAGGTTAAGTGGTTTGCCCAGGGTCTCATAGTTAATAAGTGTCTGAAGCTGAATCAGAATTAAAATTCAAATTTTCCTAGCAGGTAGTGTTTTATTATATTCCCTCCTTTTGGTGTGAGGGGAGTGAAGTCAGAAGTTTCCATCCAATACATTATGCAATCCTTATATAATCTTTTTTTTTTTGTCAATTTTTTTTAAAGCTTTTTATTTGTATAACATATGTATGGGTAGTTCCCCAACATTGATCTTTACAAAGCTTTCCATTACAAATTTTACCCCCAGTCCCCTCCCCTCCCCTAGATGGCAGGAAGTCCACTACATGCTAATAATGTTGAAATGCTTGAGAAGTTATGCAAGAAAAATCCTATCTACAAGAAAAAAAAAGAATCAGAGAAAGGCAACACAATGCAAACAAATGTCAGTAGGGATCATGAAAATGTTATGTTGTAGTCCATATTTCATTTCCCTCTCTCTGGGTGTATATGGTTTTCTTCAGTGAACATTTGGAACTGCTTTGAGACAATTCTTTGTTGCAGAGAGCCATGTCCATCAGAATTGATCATCATGTAATACTGTTGTTGCTGTGTATGATGATCTCCTGGTTCTGCTCGTTTCACTCAGCATCAGTTCATGCAAGTCTCTCCAGGCCTCTCTGAAATCGTCCTGCTGGTCGTTTCTTACAGAGCAATAATATTCCATAACATTCATATACCATAATTTATTCAGCCACTCTCCAATTGATGGGCATCCCTTCAGTTTCCAGTTTCTAGCCACCACAAAAAGGGCCGCCACAAACATTCTTGCACATGTGGGGCCCTTTCCCTCCTCTAAGATCTCTTTGGGATATAGGCCCAGTAGAAACACTGCTGGGTCAAAGGGTATGCACAGTTTGACAACTTTTTGGGCATAGTTCCAAGTTGCTCTCCAGAATGGTTGGATCCGTTCACAGTTCCACCAACAATGTATCAGTGTCCCAGTTTTCCCACATCCCCTCCAACATTCATCGTTATCTTTTCCTGTCATTTTAGCCAATCTGACAGGTGTGTAGTGGTGTCTCAGAGTTGTCTTAATTTGCATTTCTCTGATCAAAAGTGATTTGGAGCAACTTTTCATATGACTAGAGATGGTTTTAATTTCATCATCTGAAAATTGTCTGTTCATATCCCTTGACCACTTATCTATTGAAGAGTGGCTTGAATTCTTATATATTTGAGACAATTCTTTATAAATTTTAGAAATGAGGCCTTTATCAGAACCATTAAATGTAAAGATGATTTCCCAATTTGATGCTTCCCTCCTAATCTTGTCTGCATTTGTTTTGTTTGTACAGAAACTTTTTAACTTAATATAATCAAAATTATCCATCTGGTGTTCAATTAGGAGTTCCAGGTCTTCTTTGGACATAAATTTATTCCATCTCCACAGGTCTGAGAGATA
>JAJPUD010007457.1:66729-89332 GCA_023553655.1 Myrmecobius fasciatus | reverse complement strand
TCCCTTGACCACTTATCTATTGAAGAGTGGCTTGAATTCTTATATATTTGAGACAATTCTTTATAAATTTTAGAAATGAGGCCTTTATCAGAACCATTAAATGTAAAGATGATTTCCCAATTTGATGCTTCCCTCCTAATCTTGTCTGCATTTGTTTTGTTTGTACAGAAACTTTTTAACTTAAAATAATCAAAATTATCCATCTGGTGTTCAATTAGGAGTTCCAGGTCTTCTTTGGACATAAATTTATTCCCTCTCCACAGGTCTGAGAGATAAATTATATTACGTTCCTCTAACTTGCTTACAAAGTCCCTCTTTATATCTAGATCATGAACCCATTTAGATCTTAGCTTGGTATGTGGTGTTCGGTATGGATCAAGCCCTAATTTCTTCCACACTAGTTTCCAATTTTCCCAGCAGTTTTTGCCAAATAGTGAGGCCAAATAGTCTATTTTGCCAAATAGACCCCAAAAGCTGGGGTCTTTGGGTTTATCAAATACTAAATTGTTAAGGTTATTGCCTAAATTGTCCTGATATCCTATCCTGTGCCACTGATCGACTGCTCTATTTCTTAGCCAGTACCAAACAGTTTTGATGACCGCTGCTTTATAATATAGTTTTAGATCTGGTACAGCAAGGCCACCTTCATCTGCCTTTTTTTTCATTAATCCCCTTGAAATCCTTGACCTTTTGTTCTTCCAAATGAACTTTGCTACTATTTTTTCTAGATCTGTAAAATAGTTTCTTGGGAGTTTGATTGGTATGGCACTAAATAAGTAGATTAGTTTGGGTAGTATTGTCATTTTTATTATGTTCGCTCTGCCTACCCATGAGCACTTAATATTTTTCCAATTGATTAGGTCTGGTTTTATTTGTGTGGAAAGTGTTTTGTAATTTAGTTCGTATAGTTTCTGACTTTTCCTTGGCAGATAGATTCCCAAATATTTTATCCTATCATCTGCTATTTGGAATGGAATTTCTTTTTGTATCTCCTGCTGCTGAACTTTGTTGGTAATATATAAAAATTCTGATGATTTATGTGGATTAATTTTGAATCCTGCAACTTTGCTAAAGTTGTGAATTGTTTCTAATAGTTTTTTAGTTGAGTCTCTAGGGTTCTCTAAGTATACCATCATGTCATCTGCAAAGAGTGATAATTTGGTTTCTTCATTACCTACTCTGATTCCTTTTATCTCTTTTTCTTCTCTTATTGCTAAAGCTAACATTACTAATACAATATTAAATAGTAATGGTGACAGTGGGCAACCTTGTTTCACTCCTGATCTTATGGGGAATGGTTTTAGTTTGTCTCCATTACATATGATGCTTGCTGATGGTTTTAAATAGATGCTGCTGATCATTTTAAGGAAAAGCCCATTTATTCCTATACTCTCTAGTGTTTTTAATAGGAAAGGGTGTTGGATTTTGTCAAAGGCTTTTTCTGCATCTATTGAGATAATCATATGTTTTTTGTTAATTTGGTTATTAATATAATTAATTATGCTGATAGTTTTCCTAATATTGAACCAGCCCTGCATCCCTGGTATAAATCCTACTTGGTCATAGTGTACTATCCTGGGGATGACTTTCTGTAATCTCATTGCTAATATCTTATTTAAAATTTTTGCATCAATATTCATTAGGGAAATTGGTCTATAGTTTTCTTTCTCAGTTTTTACCCTACCAGGTTTAGCTATCAGCACCATATCGGTCTCATAGAAGGATTCTGGCAGTATACCTTCTGTCCCTATTTTCTCAAATAGTTTGTGTAGTATTGGAATCAATTGTTCTTTGAATGTTTGGTAGAATTCACATGTAAATCCATCTGGCCCTGGAGATTTTTTCTTAGGGAGTTGGTTAATGGCTTGTTCTATTTCTTTTTCTGATATGGGGCTATTTAAATAATTTATATCCTCTTCTGTTAACCTGGGCAATCTATATTTTTGTAGATATTCCTCCATTTCATTTAGATTATCAAACTTACTGGCATAAAGTTGGGCAAAGTAACTCCTAATTATTGCTCTAATTTCCTCTTCATTGGAGGAAAGTTCTCCCTTATCATTCTTGAGACTAACAATTTGATTTTCCTCTCTCCTTTTTCTTATCAAATTAACTAAAGGCTTATCTATTTTGTTGGTTTTTTCATAGAACCAACTCTTAGTTTTATTTATTAACTCAATAGTTTTCTTGTTTTCGATTTTATTAATTTCTCCTTTTACTTTTAGAATTTCCAATTTGGTATTTAATTGAGGGTTTTTAATTTGTTCTTTTTCTAGTTTTTTTAATAATAAGCCCAATTCATTGATCTTTTCTTTCTCTATTTTATGCAAGTAAGCATCTAGAGATATAAAATTACCCCTTATAACAGCTTTGGCCGTATCCCACAAATTTTGGTATGTTGTCTCCTTATTGTCATTCTCCTGGATGAAATTATTGATTGTGTCTATGATTTGCTCTTTCACCCATTCATTCTTCAGGATTAGATTATTTAATTTCCAATTACCTTTTGGTTTATTTTCTCCTGGACTTATATTGCATGTGATTTTTATTGCATCATGATCTGAAAAGGATGCATTTACTATTTCTGCCTTTCTGCATTTGATTTTAAGGTTATGGTCAATTTTTGTATATGTTCCATGGACTGCTGAGAAAAAAGTAAACTCTCTACTGTCTCCATTCAACTTTCTCCACAGATCTATCATACCTAACTTTTCTAACAATTGGTTTATCTCCCTAGTTTCTTTCTTGTTTATTTTGTAGTTTGATTTATCTAATTCTGAGAGAGCAAGATTGAGATCCCCCACTAGTATCGTTTGGCTGTCTATTTCTTCTTGCATCTCTCTTAATTTCTCCCCTAGGAATTTGTGTGCTATTGCACTTGGTGCATATATATTTAATATAGATATTGCTACATTATCTATGGTACCCTTTAATAGAATATAGTTTCCTTCCTTATCTCTTTTGATTAGATCTATCTTGGCTTTTACTTGATCTGAGATAAGGATTGCTACCCCTGCTTTTTTTTGTTCACCTGAAGCATAATATTTTCTGCTCCAGCCGTTTACCTTCATTCTATATGTGTCACTATGTTTTAAATGTGTTTCTTGTAGACAACATATTGTGGGATTCTGGTTTTTAATCCAGTCTGCTATCCGCTTCCGCTTTATGGGAGAGTTCATCCCATTCACATTCACAGTTAGAATAACTAATTCTTTATTTCCTGCCATCTTATTTACCCTAGTTATGTTTTCCCCTTTCCTTTCCCCTTTATCCCTTCCCCCCTCCTCAGTACTTTGCTTTTGATGACCCCCCCCCCCAAAAAATACTTCCCCCTTTAGATCCCCTCCCCCTGTTTTTATTCCTTTCCCCTAATTCTTCTATTTTCCCTTCTATTAGTTTGTCCCTTACTTTTCCTCCTTTTCCTCCCACTTCCCTCTAGCAACAGACAAGTTTCTATGTGAAATCAAATGTCTGATATACACTTTTAGAGCCCAACCTGATGAGAGTAAAATTTACACGGTGCTCATCTCCCTCCCCTCTTTCTCTCAATTATATTAGGTTTTCTTTGCCTCTTCAAGTGATTTTAACCTTGTTTTTACCTCCTTTTTTTTTAGATCTTATTTTACCACTTTTTCCCTCTTTTCCCCAGTATGACAACCTTTTCCCCTCTAGTTCTCTTTTTCATATTATCAAAGTAATATCTAGTTAATTATACCCCCAAACTTTGAGTATCTCCCTAGTAGCAATAAAGTTCTCAAGAGACCTTTCCTTTTTACCTTTTTATGCATCTCTTGAGTTCTGTGTTTGGGTGTCGAATTTTTTGTTCAGATCCGGTCTTTTCATTAGAAATAGGTGAAATTCACCTATATCATTGAATGACCATCTTCTTCCCTGGAGGATAATGCTCATTTTAGCTGGATAGGTTGGCTGTAATCCAAGTTCCTTTGCCCTTCGGAATATCTGGTTCCATGCCCTTCGATCCTTCAGTGTGGAAGCTGACAAATCCTGTGTGATTCTAATTATTGAACCTCGGTATTTGAATTGTTTCTTTCTAGCTGCCAGCAGAATCTGTTCCTTGGTGCTATAGTCCTGAAATTTAGCCACGATATTCCTTGGGGTCTTAATTTTGGGGTCTCTTTCAGGAGGTGATCGGTGAATTCTTTCGATGGTGATTTTGCCCTTTGATTCTACAATCTCAGGGCAGTTTTCTTTCAGGATTTCCTGGAAGATAGTGTTTAGATTCTTTTTTTCATCATGGCTTTCAGGAAGTCCAATAATCCTTAGATTGTCTCTCCTAGATCTATTTTCCAAGTCAGTTGTTTTTCCTAGGAGATATTTCATATTTTCTTCTAATTTTTCATTTTTTTGTTTTTGTTTGACTGATTCTTCAAGTCTTATTGAGTCATTCACTTGCATTTGTTCAATTCTTATTTTTAAAGTGTTGTTTTCTTCAGTTACCTTTTTAAGCTCCTTTTGTAACTGGCCAATTTGTTCCTTGCACTCTTTTTCCACTTCACTAATTTTATTTTTTAATAAATTGGTGTCTTTTTCATATCTCTTTCGCAGGGCATCATATCCTTCTTGCACTGATTTCAGTTTATTTTCCCATTTATCCTCCAGCTCTCTTTTGAGGTTCTTTATGCAGTCTTCCAGAAAGGCCTTTTGTAAAGGGGACCAGTGATGGTCCTGGCTGATGTTCTCTGGATTTTTGTGTAAAGGAACCTCTGGCTCTGGGGTCGTTTCTTTGCCTTGATAAAAGCTGTCTATGGTGAGAGCTCTCTTTTGCTTCTTCATCATATATATATATTTTTTTTTTAGACAGTGTGGATATCTCTTTAAGGTAGAGAAAAAAAAAGCGGCGGCTGCAAAAAGCTTTGCCCTGGGGCACTTCGGCGAGTTGACTTAAGGTGCTGGGCCGGTGGGGGCTAGGACTAAGTCCGAATTACTCCTTAAACAAGGCAAGTCTGCCAGAACACCTGCCCCCAATCAGGGCAGAGTGTCCCGAGTGCCTCAGATAAACTCCAGGTGTTTGGAATTTGGAGTTTGGAGTTTGGAATTTCTTCCAAGATGAGCTGAGCTGAGTCCCACCCTCACTTCCGGCCTGCAAAGTTGTCGTCTATTTATCTCTCTGTCCGAGTCCGACTAACCTGATATGAAGTTATCCAGAGAGCTGTGCCCAAATATTTCTGAGATCGTTGACTTGAAGATCAGTTCGGAGGCTTATTTTATTGTTGATTTGAGAGAAGATCGGAGGAGAGGCAGAAAGTCACCTTTTCACTCCGCCATCTTGGCTCCTCCCCCTATTCTCCAATCCTTATATAATCTTAACCAAAGGACCCACTGCTCAGGTTTCAGGCCAATCCACCAGAGGGCAAAATTAACTCAAACTTTCACATTCTATTCCATAGTATTTTAGCTCTCAATAGTCAAATCAGGGGAGCAGCTGTTATAGTTCCAGTGCTTTCTCTAGCCTCTGGTATCTTGCTGGTTCTAGACTGTCCATTCCTTAAACAAGTTACCTTTGGCCACTGCAAGGCTTAATATTGATGGCTATGTGCCAATATCTGTGTAAGGCCTTATGTAGAAGAAATATTTTACTCATTCAGTTTCTGAGACTCCTTTGGGGGAATTTATCTATTTCTGCTTCTAGGAAAAGAGTTGGAATATTCAGAAATTTATTTACTTCTATGGAACTGGGACTTTTTATCTTGTGGAAGTTAAATTAGTTTATATTTCTTAAGCCTTTGGCATTTCATCTCTTGAGAAGAAAATTAACCTCAGATGCACCTTGATAATTATCTATCCAATGCCCACAATATATCAGAGAAATGGTAGCTTGAAGGAAATATATTTTGAGATGGTCTAAGATGATCACAATTACGAAGCTCATGTAGGGTAGTTCATTTGTCATTCCATTAGAAATGTACATTCTTTTGATATATTTGCGTTATTGAAAATTCTACTTTTAATAACCAAAGGAGCCTTTTATTTTCTCCGGAACTGAATAATTGATCTTGGCACAGAAGTGTTGTTCATAGAAAGACAACATGAATCAGGGATTGTTTGGGCATTTTCCCACTGGACTTCCATCTACATGTGTTTTTATTTTTTACTATTAAAACATTTTATTTTCAAAACATATGCATATATAATTTTTAACTTTCTTCCTTACAAAACCTCATGTTCCAAATTTTTTTCCCTCTGTCCCCCCTAACCCTCCAGATATAGCAAGAAATCCAATATATGTTAAACATGTGCAATGCTTCTACACATATTTCCCCAATTATCATGCTGCACAATTATCAGATCAAAAAGGGGAAAAAAATGAGAAAGAAAACAACAAAAAGAATGAAAATACTGTCTTGTGAGCCACACTCAGTCCCCACAGTCCTATCTTTGGGTGCAGATGGCTTGTGCAG
This sequence comes from Myrmecobius fasciatus, assembly GCA_023553655.1. Taxonomy (NCBI): domain Eukaryota; kingdom Metazoa; phylum Chordata; class Mammalia; order Dasyuromorphia; family Myrmecobiidae; genus Myrmecobius; species Myrmecobius fasciatus. The sequence goes on along the minus strand of JAJPUD010007457.1, from coordinate 82,913 downwards.
ATGATCTTGTGATGAAGACACAAATCAATGGAACTGAATCATCTCACTGTTGAAAAGAGCCAAATCCATCAGAATTGATCATTGTATAATCTTGCTGTTGTCATGTACAATGTTCTACTCACTTCACTTATCATCAATTCACTTAAGTCTCTATAGGCCTCTCTGAAATTATCCTGCTAATAATTTCTTATAGAATAATAATATTTCATAACATTCATATACCATTACTTATTCAGTCATTTTCCAATTGATGGGCATCTACTCAGTTTCCACTATAGAAAGGACTTTCACAAACATTTTTGCTCTCCTTTATGATCTCTGGGATACAGACCCAAGTAGAAACACTGCTGGATCAAAGGGTATGCACAGTTTGATAGCCCTTTAAGCATAGATTCCTAATTGCTCTCCAGAATGGTTGGATCAGTTCACAACTCCACCAACAATGTACCAACAATGTATTAGTGTCCCAGTTTTCCCACATCCCGTCTAACATTCATCATTATTTTTTCCTCTCATCTTAGTCAATCTGACAGGTGTGTAGTGGTATCTCAGAGTTGTCTTGATTTGCATTTCTCTGATCAACAGTGATTGAGAGTACCTTTTCATATGACTAGAAATAGTCTCATTTTCTTCATCTGCAAATTGCCTATTCATATCCTTTGACCATTTATCAATTGGAGAATTGCTTGAATTCTTATAAATTTGAATTCATTCTCTATACATTTTAGAAATGAGACTTTTATTAGGACCCTTGAATGTAAAAATTTCCCCCAGTTTTTTGCTTCCCTCTAATCTTGTTTGCACAATTTTTTTTAATTTAATATTATCAAAATTATCCATTTTTGCATTCCATAATATACTCCAGTTCTTTTTTGGCCACAAATTCCTTCTTCTTCCGCAGATCTGAGAGGTAGACTATTCTTTGTTCTTCTAATTTGTTATAATATCATACTTTATGTCTAAATCATGAACCCATTTTGACCTTATCTTGGTATATGGTGTTAGGTGTGGGTCAATGCTTAGTTTCTACCATACTAATTTCCAATTTTCCCAGCATTTTTTGTCAAATAGTGAGTTTTTATCCCAGAAACAGAAGTCTTTGGGTTTATCCAACACTAGATTATGATAGTCATTGAATATTGTGTCTTGTGAACTTAACCTATTCCACTGATCGACTTCTCTATTTCTTAACCAGTAGCAAATGGTTTTAATGATCACTGCTTCATAATATAATTTTAGGTCTGGTACAGCTAGGCCATCTTCATTTGAATTTTTTCATTAGTTTTCTATTTTATTTTTTTTCTGAGACAATTAAGGGTCACACAGCTAGGAAGAATTAAGTGTCTGAGGTCAGATTTGAACTCAGACCCTCCTGACCTCAGGGCTGGTGCTCTAACCAGTGCACCACCTAGTTGCCTCCTTTTTCATTAATTCTCCTGAAATTCTTGACTTTTTGTTCTTCCAGATGAACTTTGTTATTACTTTTTCTAGCTCTATAAAATAATTTCTTGGGAATTTGATTTATATGATCTATAAAAAGATTAATTTAGGTAGTAATGTCTTTTTATTATATTAGCTTTGCCTACCCATGACACTTGATGTATTTCCAATTGATTGGATCTGACTTTATTTGTGTAGAAAGTGTTTTGTAGTTGTGTTCATATAGCTCCTGACTTCATATTTATATTATCATCAGTTATTTGTATCTCTTGCTGCTGGACTCTGTTGGTAGATATATAAAAATGTTGATGATTTATGTGGATTTATTTTGTATCCTGCAACTTTGCTAAAGTTATGAATTATTTCTAGAAGTTTTTTAGTTGATTCTCTAGTATTTAGTTGATTCTCTAAGTATACCATCATATCATTTACAAAGAGAGATAATTTGGTTTTCTCATTACCTACTTTAATTCCTGTAATTTATTTTTCTTCTCTTATTGCCAAAGCTAACATTTCTAATAGAATATTGAATAATAATGGTAATAGTGGGAAACCCTGTTTCGCCCTTAATCTTATTGGGAATGGTTCTAATTTATCCCCATTATATATGACACTTGCTGTTGGTTTTATATAGATGCTATTAAATATCTTAAGGAAAACTCAATTTATTCCTATACTCTCTAGTGTTTTTAATAGGAATGGACACATGTTTTTAATTTGACTTCAAAATTAACTGTGGATGATTGCCATACTGTATTTCTATATTCGTTGAAAGGTCATTCAAAAGAAATTGTACATAAAATTAAGAATTTTAACAAACAAATAAAAAAACACCTAGTTCTTTCCTGCCTGGAAATTACCAACTATCGCAACTTGGAGAGTTATCCTACATGCATACTGCCTTGTTCTCACTTTAATACATAGAGCTGCCACTCTTTCTCCTCCAACTCTGTACAGATCCCCCAAAACAAAGGTCACTTGATTGTAAGGCTAATCTATATGCAGAACTCTGACACAGACTAAATTGAACTTGGACATCTGGCGTGGGAAGAGAGTAATTCCTTTCTGTCCTGACTACTATCACTTTACCTCATTTCAGAGCCCCTTTGTTATGGCATCCACACATCCAGAGAGCCATCACCATGAGATTCCTCTCCTAGACCTATCTTTCCTTCCCATCCATAGACCAAACTGAATCGAAGCTTGATTATAAATTGTAATTATACTATTCTCTGTGCTGCCACTGTCACACAAAGAGCAAATGCAGTCCCACTTTACCCTCAACTACTTTTGCTTCTAGATATTTCATTTATTCCTAGAATACTTGGTTTTCCTTAAGGCTGGCCTCATGCACTTTCTTCTGCATGAAGCCTTTCCCAATCATGCACTGATTTCTGCATGAAGCCTTTCCCAATCTCCTCAGAAGCTAGTGCCTTTTCATAAATGACTGGGCAGGGATTGCTTCCTTTTTTGACTTTGTAGGTCCAGTGTCTAGAACAGTCATACTTGATAGATGCTTCACAAATGTTTTTGTTTGATTGATTCATGAAGACAACCTAACGATAAACATTAAATATGTGTGTTACAAGGTAATAGTGAATATTTATACTTTACATCATGGAGGGATAAATATCTTTCCTGGGGATAAATTATGGAAGAATTGATGAGATTTCAAGTTTAGTCTCAATGGAGTTAGTGGGACTTCAGTAGGAATGAAATAATGTTGTCAAACAGAGACATACTATTTTGATAGTGTCTCAGAAAAAAAAATCTGGTCACAAATTGAACTTTGGTTATGTTCAAACTGTGAAGTTGAGACATGACCTGAGAGTATTGCTAGATTTATCACTTTTGATGGATTTCAGATTGCCTAGATGGCCAAAATGGCTTATTAAATTCTTCATCCAATAGGATGCCAGAATTCTTTCCTACTGAGCAAAGATTGTGCTCCAGTGATCTAGCCATTTATCATGTTCAGATGTATCTTTTTCAATATGCTTTCCTGGAACTAGAGCAGAAAACCATGCAGAGAGTACATCTGGTGAAGAATACAGTAGCTTATCTCAGAGTATGTCATTCTCTAAAAGTTCGTAACCCAGATTCATAGGAAACATAACAAAACAAAACAAATGAAAAATACCCCATCTCTCAAGTAGGTTTAAAGTGGTACATTTTCTGAAGTTTCTAGTAAAGCATTTTCCAATGTGATATAACTCTCAACAAAACAATAATATTCTTGTAGAATTGGAAAGAACTTTAGGGGCCAAATAGTATAGCCTATATCTGAAAACATATCCCCTTCTACAATATACGCAATACAAATCCATTATCCAACATCATAAAGATTACTGCCCCTGAAGCAATTCATTCTCCTTTTGTGTTAATGTGTATTATTCTGTTAATTTAATTAAATTAATGCGACAGTTCTAACTGAAGGAAATTTTGCCTCATCACATCACACATAAGTTTGTCACTTTGCATCATCCACCAAGAGTTCCTAATTCTGTCCTCTCGGGCAAAGAGGAATAAATTCATTGATTTTTTTTAATATGATAGCCTTTCAAGTACATGAATTCAGATATAATATTCTTCCAGAGCATTTTCTTCTCCAAGCTAAAGGTCCACAATTTCTTTAACATATCTTTACAGAAGAACTAAGGAGGTAGAGGGTCTTACTTGAAACTGTGTTATCCTCAAAGACATTCAACTGCATTAATTCATTGAGTACCTTTTGAATAAAACCATGTGTTAGACATTATTTGAATTATTCTGTCATTAATAACATCTAATAGGTATAAATGTTGGTTAATTTCTTCCCAAAATATAGGTTTTCATTGTGCATATATAATGTTTTATAATAGAATAAGAATATAATCTTGGTTTGATATTCTGAAAAAACATCTTGCTGAGTTGTATACAATTCCAAAGAAATTCATTAAGAATTTTAATGTATAGGGCATCATGGAAACATGACGTAGGGAATAGGAAACCAGAAGATCTATGTCTAAGGCTCATCTTTGACACATTGGTTGTATAACCTTAGGTAAGTCACATTACCTGTCAGTGTACTAAGTAACTTTCTGTGACTATAAATTGCAATGAAAGTGATAGATATTCTTCCTTATACTGTAAGACCCAGTCATACTGGCTTACTTGCTATTCCTTACACATGACAACTCCATCATCTTTCTCTGTGACTTTGTTTGCACATGATACTGTAGACTTGGAATGAGTTCCCTCCTAAACTTTTACTCAGAAATATGGCTTCTTTAAGACTAAGCTCAACTGACAGCTTCTCCAGGAGGCCATTATTATTTCTACCAGGCTGTTAGTATCAGTCCTCTATGACTATCATTCCTCTATTTGTATTTATCTTTCATATTTTGATTTATATATTTTGTCTTCACTATTAGAATGTAAACTATTCAAGGAAAGGGACTGTTTTGCATTTTTTGTATGCCCAGTGCTCAGTATATTTCTTGGAACATAGTTAATGCTTTTTGATTGATTAATTACAGAATAGTTGTGAAGTAGGGAAAAGCAAAAATAGTGAAGTTTGGAGGAGGGAAATAAAATGAGCTCTATTTTGAACATATTGAGTGTGAAATGTGTAGAGAACATCTAAATAAATACTTTCACCAATAAGTTAATTTATTTCACTGGAATTTAGGTGAAAAATTTGGGCTGAATCCACAGACTTGGGAAAAATTACCAAAAAATTTCAAATTTTTACAGAAAAAAGTTAAAATTAAGCCAGTGGGAGTTTATGTAGTCACCAGGGAAGAAAATATTGAGTGAGTTGTCATGTTTTTCTTGCATAAAATATGGAATAATATAGGATAGATGATGATTCAAATATAAAAATTCAGCAATGATCCTAAGTCTAAACTCAAAGTGTTATTTCTATATGACCTTGGAAGTTAGTAGCAGTTGGAGTAGATCAGCTATTAGGATTATGCATTTTAATATTTTTAATCAATTATTTGGATAAAGGCACAAATAGCATAATTATCAAACTTGCAGAAGCCCAAAGCTTTGAGGAATGCCTAACACTAGATAGCAGAATCAAAAACAGTAAGACTTTGACAGTCCAGAGCACTGGCCTGATTCTAAGAAGATGAATTAACAGGGACAATCAATGAGTCAATCAATAAACATCTATTAAATGCCTCCTAGTGTCAGGCACCATGCTAAGCAGTCTCTGCACTTAAGAAACCTACAGTCTAATGGGGGAGATAACATGTAAACAAATATATATAAAGCAACAGAATAAATAGGAAATAATAGAGGGAAGACACCAGAAAAACAAAAAGGAGTGCAGGGAAGGCTGCTTGTAGAAAATAACTTTTGACATAAGTCTTAAAGAAGCTGCAGAAGTTTGTCAGAAGAGGAGATTGAACATTCCAGGCAGAAATAGTCAGAATACTCAAAGCTGAGAGATGGAGTATCTTATTTATAGAATAGCCAGAAGACCAGTGAGATTAGATAGAAGAGTATGTGTCAAGGAATAACAGATAAGAAGAATGGAAAATTAGGAGTTCAGTTTTGGACATAATGAGGTTAAAATGTCTAGTGGATGTCTAGTGCATGTTTGAAAGATTGTTGAAAACATCAAATTGAAGGCCAGCAAAAAGACTGGGAAAGAAAAGGCTGATTTGAGAATAGAGATGATAATTGAATCTATAATGAGATTAACAAGTGACCTAGTATAGAGGGAAAAGACAAGAAGACCCAAAGAAAGATCAGGAGAGAATGATGTCCCCAAACTCTAGAGATAAGAGTATCAAGGAGAAGAGAATGACTAATAATGTCAAAGTCTACAGAGAGGTTAAGGAAAATGAGGATTGAGAAAAAGCCCACTAATATATACTTAATGGGATTAAAGATCCCCTAACAGAAATGAAATGATAAGATTGAAAGTCAGTTTGTAAGTGTTCCCAGAAGACTGTAAGAGGGAGAAAGTGGAGAACAAAGAGATAGAGAATGATAAATAGAGATAAAAGACTAAGTGTGACTGTTTTATGGAGAGGGGAGACAGGAACATGTTTGTAGGTAATAGGAAATGAGCCAGTAAAAAGAGAAAGATTGAAAATAAGTAAAAGAATGGAGATGGCAGAGGGACCAGTCTGTTGGAGGAAAGGGATAGAATAGGATTACTTAAATAAGGAGAGGATATTTAGTGTTGACAAGGCTAAGGCTATTTCATCACATGAGATAAAGATGAAAGAGGAGAAAGACATAGAGTAATAAGAGATGAATAAGAGAAGAGAAAAGGGAGTTTGTGAAGAATGGCCTCAATTTTTTTTTTCTGTAAAATATGAAGTAAGTTTCTTAGTATATAAAGGGAAGTAGCAGGGAGAGTCATGGGGATTTGAGGAGAGATGAAATGGTTTGGAAGAGTCAATATTAAGAGTTGATAAGGAGGTAAAATATGATTGCCTAGCATCAGTGAGGACCCAGTTGAGGTTATGAAATACCATATGAAAAAATACCAAATGAAAAATGTGTATTTATATTGGACCTAGTTAGAACAGTTATATGATTTCTTTTACATTCATTTAGCAGTATTATGTTGGAATAAAGGTGATGGATGGTAAAAGTGATCCAAGGCTGAGACACAATCTGTTATGTGATAAAGGAACTAAGAATTCAAGAGAGAAGAACAGTATTGAGTTGAATTCACTAAGGAGTTGAAATGGGAAGATGAGAGAGTTACTTGCACAGAGGACATGATCTGGAAGAGATGTATTAAGGGATCTGAGATCATGATGTGAATAAAGAGCAGGGTTTGTAAGGGAAGGTAGAGTGAGAGATGAAAAGAGATAGCAGATACACACACAAGTATCTATAGCTTTATAAGTATATGTGTGTATGTTTTCATATATATGCATTATCCATAAGATCTTAGTGTAATTTTAAATTTTAATAGCTTAAAAGTACATTAAGACTTTTGGGATATCCTCTCTCACTCTCATCCATCTATCCACCTATCTATATTTTTATTTATCTACCTATTTATCTCTATGCATATGTCTATAAATTATGCAAAGTATGTACATACATGTACATGTAAATATTTATATGTATATATGTACTATTTGATAACCTCCCAAAATCAAATTCAGTGTTAATCTACCTTAAGAATGGCATTGCTTCCAATAATTAAGAATGATTTTTCTGTTGCATTCTGCCCCTAATAGATCTCCTCTGCAGCATGGTGTTTTGTTGTAGTTACTATATAAAGAAAGGAAACAGATAAGCTAGAGAGCATCTCCAGGAGAATGATGGTAAATCATATCAAGTCCATGTCATCAGCATCACTTGAAGAAACATAGGATTTTGAATTAGAAGAAGAGAAGGTTTAGATGCTACATTATGACTCTTTTAAAATTCTTTAGAATTTTATGTCATGTCATGTGGAAGAGGAATTAGATTTCTTTCATTTGCTTCCAGGCAATAGAAGTTATAAAGAGGTAAATTCAGGCAAACAACAAAGCAAAAACAAATCAGTAAAAATAAAATAAATGATCAGATTAAATAAACAAAAATAGCCCAAAATAAAAAAGACAAATTCCTAATAGCTTATAATTCTATCAAAGTAGATAGGGATGCCTTGGGAAGCAGTGGCTCATTTCACTGGTAGTCTTCTGAAGCTTACTCAATATTCGTAAAATATGTCCTTCTGGGAGTTCATTTTGAGGTATGGGTTGTAATAGATTAACAAAAACTTCCTTTGTAAATTTGAAATGATGAATTTCTTATAGCATTAAAAATGGTGAGCCAAAGCTTTCATATAAACAACCTTGGGCTGAGAATTAGGACATCAGGTGGTATTTTCCCCTTTTTTGTCACCTACCTATTTGTGTGACACAAATTTTAGCAAAATGGTAGTTAGAACACATATTGAACCTATAATCCAGATGTCAATGAATAAAAGCTATCTTTGCTAAATAGGCTTTCTTTTCTGTCTGAAGGAGATAACCATCTTAAATCATAAAATCTCCATGTCTACATTAGAGATTTAAATTTAGATTTATTATCTATGTGACCTTGAGAAACTCATAACCTCTCGATCTCAGTTTCTTCATCGTAAAATGGAGTTTAATTACATTATCATAACCTTTTTCATTTCTAATAATCGATGTGTTTGAGAGAATAATGACTAGGAATATTGCTTGGAGGATGTGCACATAGTAGATGGGAGGAGGTTGATAATGTAAAAATGGAGAATAAGGAGAAGCAGTCATACAATTAGGAAGAGGATCAAGAAAAAAGCTTTTTGTTGTCAAAAAAAGATACTGCAATAGGGAAATCCTATGGACTACTTATGATTCTGGAATCAAATTCTCAAGAATTAGGTCCATCACCTTTCTTCTGTTTCTCTGGCTCATTGTTCCATCCTGGAATAATTCCAAGAAAATCTCTAAAACAAAGGTTAAGTGTAATTAATGTCTGGATTCTCACAAGTGAATAGTAAAGTATTTGTTAAGAAAGGTATTGTTATACAACAAGACTTTCATTTTGTGTATTTCTTCCATCCTTGAAAATGTTTAAAATACAGAAAACTAAGAGTACAGGCTTTAATGGAAGCCTAAAACCTGCAAAAACCCATCATATACATTACACTCTCTCAGAAATTGAAAGAAAAATACTGTAGGATTGCTGAAATAAATTTTTCACTTTCATCTTAGACTTGAACTATCTAAGCAATTCATAAGACCCTGCCCAGCTACAGTATATCATAGATTTTCTTTCTCCTGAATATAATATTTCTCCCAGAAGACATGTTTCTTCTGCAAGAAGCAATACTCTTACAGCAATAACCTCCTGGTAGGCAACCTACATTTGACTCAAAAATGATCCCATGGAAAAGAGAGAGAAATGCCTTGTCTCCTTAAGGCAGGACTAAGAACAGCACTACAAGAGATCCTTAGAGAGAAGGTACTTCAAAAAAGACTTCTCATAGACCACAGGAAAGTTACTCCTCTTGATCCAGTTCCAGTCATATCTGATACCATCCCATGGATGAAGGTGGGATGAAACTTTGGGGTGGGAGGATTAAAGGGAATAGAAATGAGGAATCAGATGGTAGGGGATCCACTCATTCAGAATTAATATGACATTTCTATAAGATATATATCCTTAAGCAAGGGTTAAGAACATGTCTAATAGAAAGAGCCCAAAGTTAATGCCCAGTTTAATTGGATGTGGAGATCATTCCTATTAAATAGGAATGGACAAATCAAGTAGGCTGGAAACCTTTCAGTATGATGGCTAGGGCTGCTTTGATTTACTCAATGGAGTGAGATTGACCAAGAAATCAGACAAAACAAAAAATCCATAAAGTGATACAGATTCAAGGATAGTTTCTTGGACATTGCACACATCAAAACCTCCAAATAAATCGACTTAAAAACTTGGCAATTTTGCTTATCAGTGATTATTTTGTAGAAATTGGTGACAAGATTTCTAACCCATTATTTTTCCTCTTTTCCCCACAGGCTAATAATAATAAATGCCTTTAATAAAGGGATCAACGTGCATGGTGATTTTATGACATTAGCCTGAAAATTTGCCTGTGTCATATTCTACATTGTATTACAATATCTTAATGTAATTGCCTATTTTAAATAAAAATGCTATCAAATATATGAATGCAGAAACCACTTATTCTATTGCAGTGCTGTGTTTTCTAATACAGAGGTCCTATTTTGTGTCATGAGCCCTCTGGCAGTCAGCAAATGCAAAAATAAAAAGATATAATTCAAAGAAAAACAATGACATTGAAATAAAGTTATTAAAATTAAAACAAATAACAATAGTACCAAAAACAAATCATGGACTCTGATATATTTTGTGAAAGCTGGAAATGAACAAATTTCTGTCATGACATTGTCAGTACTAAGTCAAAATATCTCTCTCTGTCTCTCTCCCCTTTAGCTCTCTCCCTTTTCATTCTCTTTCTCTCTCCCTCTCTGTTTCTCTTTGTCTCTGTCTTTCTCCATCTCCCCATCTAAAAACAAAAGAATTTTTTAAAATGAAAGCAATGTAGTTATAAAAGACATTTGGGACCTGACAATTGCTTAGTAGGGACTCATTGAAACAATGGTAGAATTTTACCAATACTTTTTCAAGGTTTGTTGAGGTAAGAAAACAAAACAAAACAAAACAAAAACAACTCGTGAATCACTTACTGCTATCCCTATCAGTCTTGAGATATTTATCCCATAATAGAAAAGATGCAATGTTTATATGGTAGAAGAGAGCTTCTTATACTTTTATATATGGTGTGATTTTCTTAGGTAGAGAGATAGAAGGAAGGAGAGAAGAAAGAAATAAGAAATATTGAGCATTTAATACATAACAGATACTCTGCTAAATATTTTATATTAATGTTTCATTTGATCCATACAACAACCCTGGAAGAGTTGAGGAAACTGAGGCAACCAGAGATTATGTGATTTACCCGGGGTTATTCAGCAAGAATATACATGGGGCTGTATTGAAACTCAGATTTTCCTGACCAAAGGCACTAGGTTCTATCCACTGTGCCACTAAACTTCCTCTAAGAAGAATTGTAGGTTATTTTAAAACAAAAATGTCAATAAAAGTTTAACTTAAAGAAAAAGAGAAAGGTGTTATTATTCTATTTGACTTAAATGGAAACAGAAAGGGTATCTAGTCCTTTTTACAAAAATGGAAAAAAAGTCATGTTTCACAAAATTATACCTTATAAATGAGAAATACAAGAAAATATATTTAATGAGATTTTAGTAAAAGCTCATTCATTACCATCTGGGAAGACTCAGGTAAGATTTCAACTCAGGTAAGATTTCATAGAGGTGGTGATGTATGAGTTAATTTTACATGATGATCATATGCATATAAATAAATGAAAACATGGCATTTTGTAGTGGAAAAGAAATAGAAATTAAGGAAGCTCTTATTTATTGGGGAATGAGTAAATAAATTATGGTATATGACATTCACATAATGATGTAGCACTCTATTTCCCAACTCTCTTCGTTTTCTCTGGCTGTCCCTTAAGCAAAGAATGTTCTTCCCCCTCATTTCTGCCCCTGGATTCCCTGGCTTTCTTCAAATTTCAGCAAAGGTCACATAGTTTATAAAAAGTCTTTTCAGGTTCCTCTTAATGCTAATGCTTTCCTTCTAAGATTACCTTTAAGTTATTCTGACTAAAGTTTTTTCATACAAATTGACTTGCCTATTCTTTCCTCTATTGATTCAGAACTTCTTAAGTACAGACACTTTTTGGGGGGATCTTTCTTTGAAATTTTCACCTTATAAAATAGTAATCACTTGCTGAATGCTTGGTAACTTGACTATTGTGCCATTAAAATGGCAAAAAGGGTGATTTTGGAGAAACCTGGGAAAATTTGTATAAATGGATGCAAAGTAAAGTGAATAGAATCAGATAACGATTTATAAAGTAACAGCTACATTGCAAACATAATTTTGGATAACTTCAGGACTGAACAATCATGATTCCAGGATTTTGATCCTATTTTCTGTAAGAAAAGTGATAGACTTAAGACTATCACTAGAATGAAGCAGATGGTTTTGGATATATACAATGATCATATCTATTTGTTACAAAGATTTGGATTTTCCTTTTCAAGTGGGGACAGAAGCAAATGATTTTTATTGAAAAAATTATTTTTTCAGTTGTTGATGAATCATTGAAATTAATGCATCAAAATAAAAGGAATGGAATGAGCAAAGATGAAAAAGCTCAAGAAGTCTAAGAAATGGAGTCCTGATTGATTATAACATAGAATATATGTAGATAAATGGTATGAGATAAAACTGGAAAATTAAAGTGAATTCAGATTGCACAAGAACTGACATTACAAGCAAAGAAATTAGAAATTTTTTTTCCAATAGACAATAGGGAACCACAGAAAATATTTTCATAAAGAATCTGATAATGAGATCCATATATAAAGAATATTCAATATGGCAGCAGATTATCCAGGAAAAAAGAATAAGCAATTACGAAAAGACTAGTAAAGAAATGATTGTAATGAGATTTTGTATTAGGTATTAGCAGTAGAGATGTAGCAGAAAGAATGGCCTTTCTTCCTTCATTCTTTCCTTCCTTCCTACTTTACCATTCTATATATCATTCTTCTTTCTTAGAACTTTTGAGATTATAGTATTAAAAATATCATTTTAGAGTATCAGCCTTGAAGTCAAGAGAACCTGAGCTCAAATCTGGTCTCAGACCCTTACCACTTCCTAGTTGTATGACCCTGGACAAGCCACTTAACTCCAATAGCCTCAGCAAATATATACATACACACACATATACCAATTAAAAAAAAAACAAAACTAAATTGTAGTGGGAAGCGAACAACTTGAATTGGATTCTTTGAGACATTTTTAGAACTGGAAGAGAAAGCTGGCTGTTGAGTCCAATTTAAGATGCAGGAGGACAGTCCATGAACTAGCAGTGGTTAAAAACAGGTGAATAAAGCACATCAAAGAGGCTTTTCCCACAGAAGGTGGCAACCTTGCAGAATATTCAGCCAAAAGCACACTAATAATATCAAAACTATCACATGGAATTAATTACTAAAGACCTTTTTTTTTTTTTTTAAGCACCAAAAAAACCCAACACTAACAACAAAAAAGCCTAGAGAGGAATTCTTTCTCAAGAGCTAGGATTGTCCTTAATGCATTTTGTTGGGGCAGAAGAAACCAACTGTCAATCTTTAGTGATACTAGCAGTGATATCTCTTGGAGAGAGCAGAATGATTGGGTCAACCAGTGACCCAAGATTTGATGATCCTTGTTTTTTCATGCTCCATCTTGTCTCTTTCTTGGGATTTAGACGCACATTTTTTTTTTAAACTTTTGAACTTTCATATTGGCAAATTCATTTTCTACTATCTGGTATAGAGGGGAAAATTATTTCTTTCTTTATAGCTGATTCCCTTTTACATTCCTTTCTTTGCCCTCCCCCCTCTCAATTAACATGAAGATTTCTTTTATTTTATATGGTTGTAAAAACCAGCAGGCTTCTTGCTTAATCAGTGTTGTCTAGGTTCATTGCCTGAGGGCCTAGGTCATTAGTAATAAAGGTCATTAGTTGATGTTTCCAACATACAAAGACTGTCAAATGATACTCTCATTTAATCTGCCCATGATTAGAAACAGGCTTAGGCTTGTACCATTTAGTGCTTCTATTTTCTGTTGTTGGAAAGGAAAATGCTTAGTTCTCAGAAACAAAAGCTCTGCCAAATTAGTGCTTCACAATAGACTTAAAGGAATGACAAAATACACAAAGGCACTGAAACCTCAGATGTGGCAGAGAAATGCAAGTATTTGGTATCCAGGGCACCCCAGGTCCTTCAAGGATTTGAATCAAACACTAAAGGAAAATCCCAAGGAGCCCTAGGCTGTGAGTATATCACAACTGCCCTCATTACCTTACATCCTAGTACCATCTGAGATCCAGCATCCTAATTGAAAAGGCACTTTGTAGTAAAAAGCTGTGTTTGAATCACTTGGAAACCTAACATCTGGTTTTCTTTCTGGCAAGTGTTTCTGAGAGATCACTGAGCTTATTAAAAAGTTCAGGGGTCAGAGGTTTTTGACTCAGAAAGCAAGCATGATTCTGAATGGAAAAATATCTGTAAACTCTAAAGGGAATTTTTCAGCTGAAGGGTTTAAGTAGGTCTGGTTTTCCTAATGTCCATTTTGAGGCTCCCTTTTCAAACTCAGTACCAAACATATAGGGTGGGCTAAATAAACGTTTGTTGTGGTTAATGATTAATATGTATACTTTTCTCTGTGATTAAATGAAAAACATCTTTCCCATATCCTAAAGAAGTAGAAAAAAACTTGGCTCTTTCTTTAATAAAGGTTTGGAAATTTAGAGAAACATAAATATGTAGTTATGTTTGAAGTAGCTTCAAATATCCTTGAGGGGGATAAAGTGTTTATGATAACATTGGATGTATCTCTCTTCTTTGCAACTCAGTAAGAATACTTGAAATATGATTAATGGAAGCAATTATAGTTCTGTTCTCCTATTTTGCCACTTGTCTCTTCAGGATTAGGTTATGAAATGAATATTATTGTACTACAGTTATTCAAGATTTTTTGGGAGATAAAAGTCATGATTTTGTTCAAAAGTCAGTCCTCTGTACTTAGCAGATATATAAAATAGGAAGGAGTATATTCAGCAAAGTAGTCCATAGTGATGGAGATGATCTTGTAGGAAATCTCTGAAGAAAATCAAAGTTGTAGAGAGATTTTTTTTTTCTCTTCTTTTCTTTTTTTGTGAATGATGATAACTTTCAAATGGTCCTTTACTTTTTTCTGCATTTTATTTTATTTCCCCCCATTCACATGTAAAAACAATTATTTTTAATATTTGGTTTTAGGACTTTGAGTTTCAAATTCTCTCCCTTCCTTTCTTCCCAGTCTTCTCCTAAGTCTTCTCTGATCTCATTGACAAGGTAAGTAATTCCATATACATATCTAGTCATACAAAACATTTCTTTGATAGTCATGTTATAAAAGAAAAAACTCAAGAAAAATGATGTTTAAAAAGGATGCTTTAATTTGGAATCAGAAACCATCTGTTCTTTTTCTGGCTAGGGATAACATTTTTCATTATAAATCTTTTAGAATTATATCACTGTATTGCTGATATTAGTTGTCATTCATGGCTGATCCTCTTCCAAGATTGCTGTTATTTTGTACTCAGTACTTTTCACTTTGTGTCAGGTTATGACAGTCTTTCCAGGTTTTTCTGAAAGCATTCTGCTCATTATTTCTTATAGCACAGCAGTATTCCATCATAATCACATGGCACAATTTGTTCAGCCATTCCCAAATGATGTGCATCCCCTTAATTTCCAATTCTTTGATATCAGAAAAGAGCTGGTATAAATATTTTTGTGCATATAAATCCTTTCCCTTTTTCTTTCTTTTATCTCTTTTGGCATACTATAGTTAGATCAGAATATGTCCTTTGGGCATAGTTCTAAATTGCTCCACTGAATGTTTGAATTCCTTCCCAAGTCCATCAACAATGTGTTAATGGCTCATTTCCTCAATGTTCCCTCTTCTATTTGTCATTTTCCCTTTTCTATCCTATTAGCCCATCTAAAAGGTATGAGATAATATTTTAGAATTGCTTTAATTTGCATTTCTCCAATCTATAATGAGATGGAGCGTTGCTTTCTAATATAGCTATAGATAACTTTGATAACTTCATCTGAAAACTTCATATCTTTTGATCAATTTTCAATTGAGAAATGGCTCTTATTTTTATAATTTGATTCAGTTCTCTACATGTTTGAGAAATGAGGCCTATATTAGAGAAACTTCAAAACTGTTTCATAGTTGCTCTTGTTAACTATACTTTTCTCCATCATATTCCCTTTTTCATTTGTTCTATTCTCTCTCTCTTTTCACTATTCCCCCTCAAAAAAGTTTTCCTTCTGACTACCCACTCCCCAATCTGTCCTCCCTTCTATCAACAGCTTACCCTATCTTCTTTCCCTATCTTCTTACTCTCATTTAGTGTAAAATAGATTGTTATACCCAACTGAGTGTGCATGTTACTCTCTCTGAACCAATTCTGATGAGAGTAAGGTTTACTTATTCTCCCACAAGTCCCCACTATAAAAGCTTTCTTTTGCCTCTTTTAGATAATTTACTTCATTCTTCTTCTCTCTTTCCCTTTTTCCCAGTACATCTCTCTCACC
>JAJPUD010007457.1:42360-66719 GCA_023553655.1 Myrmecobius fasciatus | reverse complement strand
AGAAAGTTTTTAAGAATTATATTATCTTCCCATGTAAGAATGTAAACAGTTTAACCTTCTTAAGTCCCTTATGATTTCCATTTCCTGATTACCATAAAATGCTTCTATTGAGTTGTGTTTTTGAAAGTCAAAATTTCTATTCAGCTATGGTCTTTTTAATCATGCTTAAAAGCCCTCTATTTCATTGAATATCTATTTCCTCCTGAAACAATTATACTCAATTTTGCTGGGAAGATGATTCTTGGTTGTAATCCTAATTCATTTGCCCTCCAGAATATCATACTGTAGGCCTTCCAATTATTATTTTTTTGTTTGTTTGAACTTTCTTATTTTATTGAAACTTTTTATTTTCAAAACATATGTAAAGATAATTTTTTAATATTGACACTTGAAAAACCTTGTGTTCCAATTTCTCCCCCTTCCCTTTGCCCCCCTCCCTTAAATGGCAAGTAATCCAATATATGTTAAATATGGTAAATATATATTTAAATCTAATATCTTGCTGCACAAGAAAAATCAGATCAAAAAGGAAAAAATGAGAAAGAAAATAAAGTTCATGCAAACAACAAAAGAACTGAAAATGCTATGTTGTGATCCATACTCAGTTCTCACAGTCTTCTCTTTGGGTGTAGATGACTGTCATCATCATAAGATCATTGGAACTGGTCTGAATCATCTCATTGTTGAAAACAGCCACGTTCAACAGAACTGATCATCGTATAATCTTGCTGTTGCTGTGTACAAAGATCTCTTGGTTCTGCTCATTTCACTTAGTATCAGTTCATGTAAGCCTCTCCAGACCTCTCTGAAATCATCTTACTGATTGTTTCTTATAGAACAATAGTATTCCATAGCATTCATATACCATAATTTATTCAGCCACTCTCCAACTGATGGGTGGATATCCATTCAGTCTCCAGTTTGTAGTCACTACAAAAAGGGCTGCCACAAACATTTTTGCACATATGGGTCCTTTTCCTTCCTTTAAGATCTCTTTAATCTCTTTAATAAGCCCAGTAGAAACACTGCTGGGTCAAAGGGTATGCACAGTTTGATAACCTTTAAAGTATTGTTCCAAATTGCTCTCCCGAATGGTTGGATTTATTCACACTTCCACCAACAATGTATCAGTGTCCCAGTTTTCCTACATCCCCTCCAACATTCATCATTTTCTTTTCTTGTCATCTTATCAAATCTCAGACGTGTGTAGTAGTACCTCAGAGTTGTCTTAATTTGTATTTCTCTGTTCAATAGTGATTTGGAGTACCTTTTCATATGACTAGAAATAAAACTTCCAATTTTTTAATATAAAAGCTGCTAAATCTCACTTGATTTTCAGAATCCTTGTCCTTCCATGGGTGAGACATATTCATATTTTTCTTGGAGGCTTTGGATTAAGGAGCTTTAGCTTTGTTATCTTTTTCTGAATGTGTGGTTTGATCTTTCTTGTCACTATTGTAACTTTCTATGGTCAGATTTTTTTTTTCTGTTGCTTACTTAGTTTCCCAGCCTTATTATTTGACTTTGTTCAATTTTTTTTTTGTTCAAATAACATTGTTTCCAGAATCTATGGGGGCACTTCCCCAAATTTCAGGGGTTTTATGTAACTCTTTTCAGAGATACTTTTAGGGACCTGTAAATTTTCAATTCTTTCATGGTGTTTACTACCCTTCTGCTTGTGCTCTGGTCTGTGAATCACCGTAGGCACTCTGTTCTGCCCTAGATCTAGGAGGAGTGTTTCTGCTCTACTTTGGCCACAAGCTCTGATGTCCTGTGCTCCTCCTTATCCTGGGGTAGTCACTCAGAACTGTGACCTAAGTAACAGGGACCTGCCTCAGTGTTAGCAAAGATATCCCTATAATTTCCTGATCAGTTTTTGAGACCAAGAACTCAGAAAGCAGCTGCTGTTTTTACTGATTCAGTGGCTCTCAATACCTGCTTTTGGAGCTAGAATTGTGCTGGCATGGCCTGTGCTAAATTGTGCTGGTGGAACAATCATTTCCTACTGATCTTCCAAGTTGTCTTTGGGGTCTGTAGTCTGAGAGGTCTGAAAACTGCCATTGTTGCCACTAATTCAGTGGTCTGAGGTCTGCTTCTGGTTTTCTGGGACTAAGTAGTAAGGCCTGTACTGCCCGGTATCCTAATTCTACTCTGGTGCAAACTTCTAAGTTGTCTTAGGTTGACAATTGTTTCACTCTAACCTTTTATGGGTTATAGTACTCTAGAATTTGTTTAGAGTCGTTATTTATAGATATTTGAAGAGATTTTGGGGAGAGTTCCAGCAGGTCCTTGCCTTTACTCTCCATCTTTGATAGATGTTCTTTATAGATGATATTATGTTGGGAATACCAAGCCCTCAAACATTGCAGAGCCTCCAGGAATGACTCAAAAAATATCTTAAATCATGACAAAAAATTTCCTAAACTTCTTTACATGAAAAACTAAAGATATATGTAATCTCTATTTCCCAGATAATTACACACAATAAGATAGCTTCTGAAGTGTGTCTATCATTATATATATATATACATATATATATGTATGTATATGTATATGTATATGTTTTTGTGACCAAAACAGTGAATAGACCCTAATTTGGGTTCAGAATTCAAGAGAAGAGGGAGAGTAGACTGAGTTGTCTTGAGGAAATTATAATTTTTTTTCATGAATCTTACATTCTGCAGGAATAAAGGTTCATTTTTAATTGTTACTATTTTACAAGTATCCTTACATATCTATAAAATATGATACAATCATCCAAAGATAGAAGAATTATTTCTATGATAATGGTGAAATTTGATATTTTTCCCCCTGCCACCAAACTCCCCTTCTAAGAGATGTGTTTCCTTCTTGCCTCACTACTTAATCTTCTACCTCTAAATTCCCTGATATGAAACTCCCACCTTTTATGCCATACCTCCCTGAAGTTGTTCCTCTTTTTTTTCCCTCTTCACATTTATTTATTTTATTTTTAATTTATGAAATAAAAGCATTTTCATAACATAGTATAATAAAAAGATGATTGCACACAAAACAGCAAATATGTATAACATGTGATTCCTTTTAAATGTATAATAAAGTTATGTAAATAGCTCTTAATTCTATTTCTCAGTGTCATCATCTACTTTTCCTTCCATATGTTTCCTGCTGCTTATCCCATAATCACATCTATCTGTAAAGATTTTCTCCTATTCACTTTTACAGTTGTCTGTCCCCAACATGGTGGATTGGGTGTTCCCTTTTGCCACTTAAGTCCTGGTACTGACAGAAAATGAAAAATAGTTAAACATATGATCATCTAGCCTAACCCCCTCATTTTGCTTATGGGAAATGTTAAGGTCCAAAGAAATTAAGGGACTTGCCTGAGGCCACCTAGATAACAGAAAAAGACAATTTAAAAACAGATCCTCCCATTGCAATTATAGTGCATTCTTTATAGATGAAGAATAGCCAAATTGTCCTCTTCTCTTTATTTTTATTAAGGAGGTTCTTTGAAAGAGAAATAGAATGTCTCAATAAAAATTCAACTGGAAAAAACAACTGGATTACAAAAACTTTCCTTTTATTAATTAAGGATTGGCCTCCATTGTTTCTAGTCAATTACCTTTTATCCTTAAGACATTTGGAGCTTAAAGTGACCAATCTACTATTGCCCATTCTAATGTGCAGTAACTGGTTAAAACTTAGACAAGCTTTTGTAATGAAGTGAAGGAAATTTCAAGTTTTGGAATATGTTGATGACTATTCACTTAGAAGCACAAATTAATTTATAGGCAAATTTAACCCATGTGACATATACCTTAAATGAGATTTAAAGAAAAATCAGAAAAATATTTAGGGTTTGCTCTTGGATCTGCATGGAAAATTGAAAATAGAGTCCAGCTTATTACAGGATATATATATTAAAACTGCATTTCATTCCATTTTGGAGCAAATTCTTATTGAATGTCAGATCTGACCCATGAGTATGAATACAAGATGTTCTCTCTTCCCCTCTCAATTCTCTTTCCAATATGTGTGTTAATGGTCATCAAGAAAGTCCTAATTTAATCTGGTCATTTTATTTTGCATGTACAGATCTGTTCCTTCTCCAATTGGACTTGTTAATGGCTCACAATAATTACATGGTAAAATTTCTGATTTATATTAGAGATAAATTTGACACTTCATTCTCTTTCTAAGCTAGTAAACAGTATACTTTTGTTCGAAATTAAACCATATTAACAAATCAAGCTCTTTAGATGAAAGTCAAATTCTTGGTTTCAACTTAGTTCAGGATATGGGACTTACTGATATGAGTGAGCGCTAGGATGAAGAGGGGATCATGCTTACAGAAGTGTAGGCTAATGGCATGACATAAGTATAAATAAAAGTGGTCTTAGATTCAGAACATTTGAGTTCAGATTCTGGGTTTACTTGGAAAAATCATTGAAGGATAACTTTTATTATGAAACATCAATAAGTATATTTGCACTACTTAGAACATTATTATGTTTATGATCTTTCCTCATAATTTACAAAATTAAAAAATACAATTACAAAATCAAATACCACAAAATAAGGTTTATTGTTGTTGAACAGGGATAAGCATAAAGTATAGCATATTGCTCATAGTGAGAGATAATTATAAAAAATCAGAACAGTCTGTGTGTATGTGGCATTATGTTATAGAGTGCATATTAGATTGGGAATTCTGAGTGAAAGGAAGAAATGAAATAATGAATGTATATTTTCAAACCTTATATGTGGCATGTGTTATATGTGGCAGTAATAATGATTATTATTATTATATGTTATCATAAGGAAAGCACAAATGTGTAAATACTTAGCAATTTATGGGGTAAATAGTATAGGATAACTTTAAATATCTCATTGAAATATCACAACTTTTAAATTAGTGGATTACATTGGTAGTCAATATTTGTAACAAATCAACAGATGGAAAATACAATAGAAACTTTTATGGGAATAGAATTATATTTTAGTCAATGTGAGAATTCCTTATTTGGGAAAATCCCTGCAAAGTCAGGGTGACAACTTTTAGATTCTTTTCTTAGAGTATTTGAGTTATTCGGCATCATAAAACAGTCTCTATATTCAATATGTTATACCACCTTTTTAGAAAGAAATCATTTTGGTTCTATGAGAAACTTTGAATACAGTTATAATGAATAGAGAGAACTGGTCTCTGAGCCCAGAAAATCTGGACCACCTGTGTGTGACATGTACCTGGTGACATATATTTAACCTCCCAGTGTTCTAGTGTAAGTATAAGAAAATAAGTTAGAGACAAGGTATCGACTTGTATGGTAAAAGGAGTTTCCTCATTCAAGAGTTTCCATAATCAAGTGAAATCAGAACTTCAGTCTTCAGCCCTATCACTAGATACTAGGCTATACTAGACTACTACTGAAATGAAATGTCATCAAAAGAAAAAAAAACTAGGCATATGATAAAAATAATTACAAAATAAAATTTTCTTATATTTACTGTGAAAATTATTCATATTTAGTACTATAGAATCACTGATTTACAGCTGAAAGTACCTCAGAATCTACCTAGTTCATTTTCCACATTTTACAGATAAGGAAACTGAAATCTGAGGAGATCAAGGGAGTTTTCCAAAGTCACAGAGATGGTATAAAACATCAAACTCAGATCCTTTGACTCCAATTCAAATTCTTTTTACCTCATTACTCTGGCCCCTGCAGCTTCCCATTCACACACATATTTTTTCATCACTGCTCTATCTTTTACTTTTGTCATTAATTACTCTTTTGCTTTGAGCATACTTTTGTGCTATGCTCAAGTCTACCAGATTTAGAGGGGATGGAGAAAGGGAGAGAACATGCCCTCTAATCAGATTACACAATACTACATATGAATTCTGTAGCTTGAGTCAAAAAGATCATATCTACATTTTTAGCATTCTAGATGAAAATATATTTGTCTACATTATCAAAACAAAACAAAACGAAAAATTGCAGGGACTAATTAGGAAAGATCCATCACTGGAGAATAACCATGAGAAAATGGTCCTGGTGTGAATGACCAAAGAGTTAGCATCTGTGTCTACAGTGTTATGATAGAAGCTATTCTGATATGAGGGAGTTTTTTTTCAAATGTTCCTTTGTAAATATTCCTGTAGTTTATTTGACTTAACACAAGTAATTCACATGAAAAACAAAATATAAATAATTCATTTCTGTGGAAAACCATTAGTTTATTTAATTTAATTTACTGATGTAAGTGAACATAGACCAATATAGACATACTGGAAGAGGGGTGTTGGTAGTTATTGTTGATTCTTTTCAATCCATGTGTAACTCTTTATGACCTACTTTTGTGGTTTTCTTGGCAAAAGTACTGGAATGGTTTGCCATTTCCTTTTCTAAATCATTTAATAGATGATGAACTTAAGAAAACGGGGTAAGATGAGTTGTCTACAGTCATACAGTTAGTGAGTGTCTAAGAGCAGATTTAAATGTAAGTCCTTGTGACTCTAGGGCCCACACTGTATCCACTGCACAACATAGTTGTCCAAAGACAGGCATAGGGATAATTTGGAAGAATTTCAATTTAGGAGTCTACTACTCAAAATTTTAAAAGTATCATAAAATATACAGAAAAGAGCCCTGCATCTTTAATCCAACTACTAAATATTTGTAATTTAACAAAAATGGCAACTTAAAATATATAATCCATTTTAAGAATAAGATTAATTTTTTATGATGTCTACAGTATGTGATAAAATTGAATTTATTACATTAAAATGCTATTATAATACTACTTTTTATGATAGAAAAGGGAGAGAGATTTTTTAATGCAGTTAAATGAAACAGAGAAAATGGGATGAAATGAAGAAAATACAATCTAAGTTTCATATTGAAAAAGAAAAATTATTTATAAAGTCCATTAGACTAATAATGGGTTCAATAATCTTTAGGACAAGTGGTAGAAGTCACATCTCTGGAGACATTTAAAACTGGAATAGATAAAATGCTAAAGATATCCTTGAGGGAACAGCAATTTTGTTTTCTTAAGGAAGAATTGAATGATTTTATAGATCCCTTCCATCATCTTCCTCAATAAAGTTCTTCACTAGCCATGAGCAGTAATTAACTAGAAAATGACAGTTAAGTTGGAAGGAAAAGACCTTCCCTAAAAAAAAAAAAAAAAAAAAAAAGCTGGCCAATTAAAAGGAAACAGGAAATATCCGTTAGGGACATAAAACGAACCATGCCAGCAGAGCCATTAACTATTGCATTAGTGCCTCTAAATCATGCGTCCCATTTACTTCCACTGTTTTAGGTCAAGTTATATCCTTCCACTAAGATGAGTAAGATGAGTTTTAATCTATTCAGCTGATTTGCATCAGTGGCAAATATTAAGCTACATTTGAGAGAGAGATGCAATGAGGAGGTATAAACTTTGTCCATCATAGGATAGGTTAAAATAGCATATTGAGCTTATTTTCTGAAAGTGATTTGGATCATCATTGTTAGAACTTTATGTTCTTCAACTCATTATGCTTTGTTTTGTTTTGTTTTCATTTTATCAAGTTGCTTCAAATATTGTAGAGAGGCAAGAGGAACTAAATTGAAAAGAAACATAATTGCCAATAGGATCCTTCAAATGGAAATAAATATACATTGTGCAAATGCACTCAGCTAAACAACGATTCTGATACAGTAGTTGGCTACATTTAATGTTTTAAGTGTATGTTATACTATAAATGTTTACAGAATTGATGCCAAATGTTCTGAAAATTCAAAGAAATGAAAAGAAGGATAATTACTGTTGTAAGGGAGGACAGAGACTGAAAAAATTTAGTAAAAATCGCAGGGAACATTGTTACCGTACTATATGTGCAGTACAGCTTTATTTACCTGATATCAGAATACCCGAATAAGCAGCAAAAAAATTCAGCCATTATGTATATATTTTTCTACATGATATTTTTAGCCTGATATTTCAAATTGCATGTTTTAGCATACTGAAGTTTTCAGACTAAATCTCCATGTTTGATGCTTCTTATTTAAAAAAAAAAAATCCCTGTCTAAGATTATTTCTGTAGCTGACTTAAAGGATGATGTCTTCTTGCTGTAGGCGGTTTACAGTCACCTGCAGCCTGCTATTTGTTTCATTCCCATATTTTAATGGCATTACCCCAAGTCCTAGGATAATTCAGAGTTATATTTATTCTTCAAATATTAAAATTTTAACTTATCAATCAACTAAGCTTAAATATTATGCTTTTTAATAAACCAGAAAAACCTCAGTTCTTATAAATAATTATACAGATCTCTATATATCAACCCTCCTAATCTCATAGAATTAAATAAATAATAGTTACTAAGTGCACAATTATTTGCAATAATATCAACAACAATGAAGACATGAGCAATTATTTCCTATTAGAAAGACCACAGCCAAAATCAACTCAAACCATCATCGTAATTGAAGAGAATTTTTCTTCATTTCTGAAATGATAGTAGCCCCAAAAGCATAGGGAAATGGAACTAGGTAACTCTGTTGATAAACTCCTGGGCCTGTAGTTAGGAAGTTCAAATCTTTCCTCAGATACTTACATGCTGTGTAAACATGGTTAACTCACTTAAATTATATTTGCCTTAATCCACTGGCTAAGGAACGGGCAAACCACTCCAGTATTGCTACCAAGAAAACTCCATGGAGAGAATTAGCATGTTATGCTCTTTAGGGTCACAAAAAGTTGGCTGTAACTAAGAAAAACAGTAAGTTATGCTAATAATATTTAGAATTTATATATTGCTTCAAAGTTTATAAGGATAATATCTTAAAGATAATATCATTTTACAGTCAGTGAGTTAGGGGGAGGTTTACTCCAATTATATGAAAACTTCCTCCAGGGGAATGGACATAGGAGAGCAATTTGTTCCACTGACCATGACGGCAGCTAATGTAGGCACTATGAAGCACTTAAAGCTAATGATGTGGTCATTAATTGTATCCTGGGTCATCAGCACTCATCCTGACTTTTGTCCTGCCACTGGACTTCAATGACCATATAAGAAATAGTGAGGCTGATGACTTTGGGCAACTTTCCTCGCTTAAATCTAATTCATGAGCAAGATAAAGCATCATCTTTCATGTTGTGATGTCATTGGTCCTTTTTTTGGGGAAAAATGATGAAAAACAACAAAGTTTACAAATATCTTATTGGGTCTGTACAACCACCATGGGAAGTAAGAATTGTTATTATACATTATGCAGATGAGAAAGCT
Organism: Myrmecobius fasciatus; assembly: GCA_023553655.1. Taxonomy (NCBI): domain Eukaryota; kingdom Metazoa; phylum Chordata; class Mammalia; order Dasyuromorphia; family Myrmecobiidae; genus Myrmecobius; species Myrmecobius fasciatus. The sequence continues at coordinate 57,453 of JAJPUD010007457.1, read as the reverse complement.
GAGGAAGACAGTGTTTCAGTGACTTGTCCAGGGTTGCCTACCTTGTATGTATTTGGAACATAGTAAAAATTTAATAACTTTCTCGACAGATTGAAAATGCACTAATTTTTCCTGTGGGTCAGTAATATTATTGAAATTACAGATTTGAAGCATTAGTTTGCTAATTGGTTTGCTGCTGAATGTTCTTTAGCAAAACATTTTTAAGTTTTGAATTCCTAGACTTAAACTAATCCATGTATACTATCTTGCATCATTCTCCCTCTGATAAGTAACATTCTTTTGAATGATGGTTGGTTGGATTTTCAAGTGCAATTAGTGTCCAGAGACTTGAAAAATGATTATATTTTTACATACGAATTGAACCCATTAGCTTGGCTTTCCTAGTAGGGTGCTCTAAATAGATAAAAATCACTCAATTAAAAACCTCTTATTTTTGAAAGGTATATTTTTTGTATAATCAAATCAATTACTGAATTGTATTAACATTTCAGAGATTAGGATAATAAAAATAGCTATTTAAATTGTTAAGACCATTGGGGTAGATTGACTTCCAGTAGCTAAAATTTATATAGTCATGGCCTAAATACAGAATTTTAAAATTATTTTAAATCTAGTTTATTTTCTAGGTTTAAATCCATTAGCATCTATTATTAAAAAAAAAAAAAACTTTAATCACTCTAAATGCACAAATTTGATGGAAAACAAATCACTTACATTCAAGCAATCATGTATATTTTCCACAACCAGACATGGGAAGTAGTTGATTAAACTTCTTGTTCTCATTATTGTTCTTCCCACTAATTAGTTAGTGATTGTGGTCAAGTGACTGAACTCCTCTGTGCTATAGTGTTTTCATTTGTAAAATGAAAAGGTAAGATTAGAGTAGAAAATCTCTGAGATCTTTGTAGATATACAATATCATTTTCAAATAATCATCTGATTTTATTTTTCATATCTCCAAATGACTTGTTGATTAAATGAATTTCTGCATTCAAAAGTCTTTAGATATGTTATGATGACCTTAGGATTCTTACATATAAGTGGGATGGAATAGAGGCCTTCTCAGAGAATTGACTCCTGCCATAGTTTGGGGAGACAGTTTCAAGAAAACACCCCTTGCTTGTACCCTTGCTTAATCTCCCACAAACCACTCTGTATTCTGTAGTCTCCCTGTTCTTGTACCCTGATGGTGGACTGGATTCCTGTGACAGACTATGAGCCTTAAGATGTAGTGAAGTTGTTTTAGGGTATAAAAACCCTGCTCTGTTGCCTGGCTTGCCTCACTTCACTGGAATATTCTGGTAGAGGCGACACCCTTTTTCTGCAAAAATTGAATAAACTGCTTTCTGCTCTGGCTCTGAGAACCATCTATCGGAATTATTTTGGGTTAGTTTTCTGGGGGCTGTTCTGAGACTTGTGTTCTCTCACTTGCGACTCTCTCTCGTCACTCCCAATGGCAGGTGCCTGGCAGGGGAGCAGCCCAAATAGTCTTTGGACTTGACGGGAGATATCCCGCTGTGGGAACAGTAGGAGCCAGTAGGATGGACTCATCAGAGCAGAAAACAAAAGAAGCTCCAACAGACTGAAAGAGAAAAAACTTGGCCAGTGGGAAGAACAGTCACGCAAGAAATACCCGTATAACCTGCAGGAAAAGCTAATCTGAGCCCTGAGAAAGGGACAGCACCTAGCAAGGTGAACTGAACAGGGGCTCTAGGATGTTAGAGAAAGTGATCCAGTGAAAGGGGTAGTGCCTAGTAAGGCCCTCCAAGTGACTGAGGGAAGGGGGTGACCCCTCTGTAATTGTTTTGTACCAAATTCAGTAAAATGGGCAAGAAACAGTCTAAGCCCCTTAAGTCAGTCTAAATCTGAGACACTAATAGAAAAGCTCTCTGGGAAGTAAAATTCAGTAATGGGAACTAATATGTAAATGTTAAGGAGTCTTTCTATCCTGAAGAAAGCTCCTATGTAGTACTTTGGTCGCCAGGGCTGTGGCAGCTACTGATGCAGAGGAAGGATGGAAAGAAGGAATAGGAGCCCCACATTATTCCTGTCTCTTCCTCCCCCAAAGGTATCCCCCTCTCCTAGGCACAGCTCTTGCCTCCCAGGCCCCTCCAGAGGAAGGAGAGGAACAGACTAAGCCTGATAAATTAGAATGAACCTAAGGAAAAAAATTGCAAAAGAAAGAAATTTAAAAGCAGTTTGTGTTTGTGTGTGTGAGTCTGTTTTGTCTTCTATGTTTTTCTCAGTTAGCTGAATTCTTCAAAGTAAAAGAAATGGCCATTTGGGGATTTAAAAGGGCTTGTAAGGCATCTAGATGCAAAGGAACCTGAATTTTTCTTAAACTTTCAAGTTTCTCTCCTTAAAAGAAACTGGGAATGACCAGAGCTACTGCATGTGGATATATGTCCTGACCATCCTCTCCAAAGAATGGTAGGATCTCCCCAAAGCCCATGTTCTGGAGTTAGCCTCAGTTTCGCTCTAGATGAATCCCTATTTCCCCAATCTCCAGAGTTCCAACTTCTTAGGGACTTTGGATTCTGTAAAAGGGTGTAGTTTATCTCCATATGACTTGGGAATAGCAGTCATCATATGGAAGAGCATAAAATGTAGTGGGGGGAAGATAGAAGCCATGTCCTTTTTGTTTCCAAGGACCTGTGTTTCCACCTCAGGTCTCATAGTTTATTTAAAAGATTTCAGGCATTCTGGGAGAATGGAGTTTTTGAGAGGGGAAGAAGAGTTTTCTTCAAAATATGTGACCTAAATTATTATGTATTTAAATTTAAATGGCACATGATAGAATTACTTTCAATTGATGCATTTGGGAATAAGATTTTAGAAATATGTGGGCATTAATATTGTAGTATTGCTACTAGAAATTTAAATCTGTATTTGAAGTTTAAAAATTGGTTATTCTATGCCCAAAGAGCTATCAAACTACATACCCTTTGATCCAACAGTATGTCTAATGGGCCTGTATCCCAAGGAGATCATAAAAAAAGAGAAAAGGACCTATGTGTGCAAAAATGTTTATAGCAAAGAGTTTATACTCTTTGTAGTAGCATGAAACTGGAACCTAAGTGGCTGACCATCAGTTGGAGAATGGCTGAATAAGAATGATATATGAATGTTATGGAATATTATAGTTCTTTAAGAAACAAGTAGCAGGGTGATTTCAGAAAGACCTGGAGAGAGTTGCATAAAATGATGGTGAGTGAAGTGAGTAAAACTAGAAGAACATTGTACACAGCAACAGCAAGATTATATGATGATCAGCTCTGATGGATGTGGCTCTTCTCTCAGTGAGGTGATTCAGGCCACTTCGAATGGTTTTGTGATGAAGACAGCCAGCTGCACCCAGAGAGAGGACTGTGGAGATTGAGTATGGATCACAAAATAGTATTTTCAATTTTTTATTGTTGTTTGCTTGCATTTCTTTCTTTCTCATTTTTTTCCCTTTTGATCTGATTTTTCTTATGCAGCATGATAATTGTGGAAATGTGTATAGAAGAATAGCACATATTTAATGTATGTTATATCACTTTCTATCTAGGGGAGGGATGGAAGGAAAGAAGGGAGAAAAATATTTGGAACATAAAACTTTGCAAGGGTGAATATTGAAAACTACATATGCATGTATTTTGAAAATAAAAACTTTTACAAATATAAAAAAAATAAAATCTAGCATACCAAAGAAAAACAAAAAAAGAAATGAGGCCTTTATCAGAAACCCTAGCTATATAAATGTTTTTCCAGCTTTCTGCTTGTCTTTTAATTTTGGTTGCATTGGTTTTGCATGTGCAAAAACTTTTTAATGTAATGTAATCAAAGTTATCCATTTTGTATTTCATAAAGTTCTCTAGTTCTTCTTTGGTCTTCTTTGGTAAATGTTGAAAATTATCTATGTATATCTTTTGAAAATAAACAACTTTAATAAAAAATGGTTTTTAAAACAAAGTTTTCGGGTAACTTACCTAAAGAAGACATATGTTTGTATCTTCTAATTAGATGAAATATGTTACTTTCTAAATTATATATTGGGTAATTTATAAAAATTATGAGACATGCTTTAAAATTTAGTCAGCTCTGCTAGACATATGATACAAGTTTTATAAAATTTGGTCAAAAGTTATTTAGATACTACTTATATTGTGAATCTTAACATTTTAAAGAAAAGGTGGTTTTAAAAATAAGGGACAAAAAAGATTGATCTGCAAAAGCAATTGAGAGTTTGAATGGTACATTCGGTTAGAATCTCACAAGCTAAAGTATTGATTTTTAAAATAATTTTTTCTCAATTCTTGTGTATGTAAAAATTGGAAACTTGATTATAAATTACATGAGATTCCTGTCCATTTTTATGATAGGCTATGTTATGTCTATTTGGCTATCGCTTGTGAAAATTGTGAATTTGCTAATTAAGTTGTTTGCGATTATTGTCCTAATATTGAGCCCTAGGTTGTTTGGGGGCGGTGAGAGAGAGAGAGAAAGAGAGAGACAGAGAGACAGAGAGATAAAGAGAGAGACAGAGAGACAGAGAGAGACAGAGAAGATATTGGAGGGCACAGAGAGGAGCAGGATATTTTGGCTGGCACCAAAACTTATGGTTCCAGTACCCAAAAATGGAGGGATAGAATAGACATTAGGAATTTTAAGTATTAAATAGAGTGGGAAAGCATAGAAAGGGTTTTTATTAATTAATGATGGAAAGGGCAAGTTCCTTCATGCAACTTGCCATTTTCCTGGAGAAAGGAAACACTCCATGAGGTTGGTTTATGCCCTTAGCTGGCAGACTAAATCCTGAGGGGACTTAACACCCTAAGAGTTAGCTATATGAGAAGTGGGGTCAGAAAACATAGGAGAGTTAGGAGAGAGAGCATGTGGCATGGAGTAAGGGGAAGGCAAAAGATCTCTGGGTTTGGGAAGATGAAGGCTTGGTCCATCCTTCCCCCACTGAGTGTGGCTGCTTCTTAGAAGTGAAAAAACAAACTTACTCTCTGGAGCCCACCCAATTCTGCCACACTCTTGCTGGTTAAATGAAATTACCATTAATTGTTTTTATTGTTTAAAGGAATAGCTTACATTTACTTGGTGTTAATAATTGAATTTTTAATTTTTCAAGTCTTGTTATTATAAGACAAAGTCATTTGTAATGCTACATCAAAGTTTCAACCAATTAGCAATGAAAGGAACTTCTAAAAGAAGGTGGACAGATTTCTGGTTAGCTGCAAATTCTCTGAAACTGGTTATTTCAAAATTATCTAATATTTATTAATGTTTAATGATCATGATCTATAGCTTTCTTGCTCCACAGACATGTGGCATAGATAGTTCAGAATTTAAAACCTGATTAGTGAAACTTGCTATTGAGATAAAATCTCTTGGTATAAGTGGGATCCTTACTACATGACTGGTTATCAACTGTGCCCTCAGAATGAGGATCAGTTTTTCTGCTATTATAATCATGCCCCTGCTTTTTCTTCTTATAGAAAATTTCTATAATTAGAGTAAGTGGACAATAGAAGCTATAAGCACAGATCAAGTATGTAATATTTTGCTGTTTTTGACCTAAAAATTATATTTTATAATTAAGTAAATGCATATTTGGCCTGGTCATTTATCTATTGCTAGATGTAATTCTCTCTAAGGACCTTATACACATGTAAGAACAATTGATACAACTGTTTATGGGACCTGTTATTTTATTGATTATTGAAACTAAAGTTTAATTATCTTTTGTATGGTTTAGAGAAGAGGATTTTAATGTACTGAAGTTTTCTTAGAGGGATGTAACTTACGGAATATTTTGTTTCATTGATGGGAAAGTCACTTATTTATAATGTAAAAAAAGATGATACCTAACTATTTACAGAATCTTCAGGGAAAATATACACACCACTCCCAAGAACTAGAGTTCTGCTCTTTGTACTTTCTCTCTCTAGTTATCCTACACTATGAGCAATTCACCTTCAAATGACCAGCTCTAGACAGTTTATTGACCAGTTTCAGGGGATTGACTCAACTCATTGGATTTTCAATCAGCTCAAGTTCCTTCAAATGATACCCTGTAGGATGACACAGCTCAATGTCTGTTCTCAGCAGGAAGTAGTTTCAGAAGATGAGATCATTGTCTCATACCTTAAAAGACCTTGGGCCCCATTTGCTTGGGAAGGAACTGGAATTAATTGGTGAATGGACTCTAAATTACCCCAGTATATGAGTGGGTTCCTTATAAGGAATCTATCAGTCCTGTGATTAGAGATTATGTGGGATTAATGCTATCCCCTGCTGCAATAATATTTGGAGCTTAAAATGGGGATATTGGGTTAAGATTTGGGTCAATATTACTGGAAAAGGATATTGCATAAACCGTTCAGTTTGATGCTTGTCAAATTATAGAATTGTAGATGCTTGACCAGCCTTGACAAGTAGGTACAATTGTGTCCTAATAGAGAAAGAGGTTTTTATAGAACTGCCTGTCTAATTTGGAATAATGTTTGATTTGCTACAAGGGCTAGACATTTAGAAAATGCAGAGTAAAGAGTAAGTTGGTTATACATGTAATAAGTATAGACCTCTTAGGGAGATTTGGAATCAAGTTAAGGACTTAAGGCAAGTGATGGACATCAAAGCCTGGATAGAATTGGTAAAGTACTCTGTAAAAGAAGTTGAACAAAAAGAGATTTGTACGTCTGTGCTACAGGTTGCTCCATGCCCAAATTCCCTTTGGGTATAGAAGAACATGAGAGTAATTCCACCTGTTCTCAAAATAGCATTCCTAGGGAGAATTGTAATACTTTATATCAGTCCCTTACCTCTGGAGATCAATCAGCTTGCCTCTCATGGCAGGGTGAAAGATTCCAAAATCTATATATTGTAATGGCATGTTCCTGAATCTGAAATGTAACTTAGAGTAGCTCTGGCAATTTCTCAGATAAGCAGCACTCTCAGACCTGCTTTGCCCAGGAAATGAATGGGCACCTGTACACTGATTCAATTGGTTATTCCCTTTGTTTGATAAGTAAGAAAAATTAAATCAGAAAGAATTGTCAAGGATAGTAACTTATGAATGCAAGACTTGAAATCTAGTTCTGGATTTGGGTCATTCCTATTCTGGTGAGCAAATAAGTTACACCAGAGAAGCAATGAAGGGAAGAGCAAAATAGTTAGATGTCACTAGCAAAATGGTATGGGAAAATAAAATGACTCTGGAAAGGTTAATGACAGAAAGAGGAGGAAAATGTGTTTCAATTGGAAGTTTTACTCCTAGTACAACCCTATCAGAAGAATTAGCAGACAATTCAGGGATCAATTATTTATTTTAGGAAATCTATGCAGGGGCTAATAGACTTTTATGAAGTGGGATGTAAAAAATTAGCCAAACATGAGGGATTAGAAAAGGATGTGGAAACCAAATTATTAAAAAGAAAAAAAGTGGAATTATGAGAAATGGATGGACACTTGTTTTCCACAGTTATGAAAATTAAATTGGAGAAATGAAACTTAAATTAGAACACTGAAACTGACAAGGACATCAAGAGTAAAGTTTATTTTCTCTCAAAAGAATATAAGCTCTTTGGGGGCTGGGCCTGGCTGTGTAATGAAAGATGGAGATTCATGTCCTGTAACTTTTGTATCATCCAATTAATGGAGAATCAGGAATGGGAGTCCAAAAATCAAGAAGATGGAGGAAGTCCAGAAAGTGAGATAAATATAGAAGTTGAAATGATATCAGGATTGGTGTGAGAAGTCCTTAAATGGTCAAAAAAGAGGAGGGATTAAGTGGGATGTATGTGAAACCTTCTCAGAGAACTGATCCCTGCCACAGTTCCAGGAAAATCTCCTTGCTTTGCACCTTTACTTAATCTTGCTTTACAATCTATAGTTTCCCTCTTCTTACACCCTGAGGGCAGAGTGGATTCCCTTGATAGACTGTGAGCTTTGAAACTAAGTCAGGGATAGTTGGGGCCGAGAATGAGGTAAAAATTGTTTTAGAGTATAAAAACCCTTTTGCTGTGTTACCTGTACTTTGCCTCACTTCACTAGAATATAGAATATTTCTATAGAAATTGAATAAATTGTTTTCTGCTCTGGCTCTGAGAACCATCTATTTGAATTATTTGGTGTTAGTGGTTGCTGTCCCACACATACATGAATAGACAATTGTACCGTTATAAAATCTCTTTAGGATTGTTTCTTATTTTGGAAATTACAAGTTAGTGAATATAAAAATATAATCCCAAGCGTAGTTCCTCTATACTTGAATTTTCTTTTTTTCTTTTTTTTTTTTTTTAAACCTGCTTGCAGCATTTTATCTTGTTTTTTTTCCTGGAAGTCCTTTATTTGGGCAATGACTTTCCTGGGAGCATTCATTAAGGGGTTTCTTTCAAGAGATGATAAGTCAATTATGTGTATTTCCACAAAGTCCTTTTACATATGACTTCATATATCTGAGCAGTATTCTTTAGTGATTTCTTAAAAGATGATATCTGAATCTTGTTTTTAATCATAGATTTCAAGATATGATTATTACTTTACTTTTTGATCAGTTTTTCTGTTTATATATATTTTTGATGTGAGATTATATTTTTTCTTTTTTCTCATTCTTTTTAATTTGTTTTAAAAATTCTTGTCTTTAAATCAACAATTAATGTCATTAATTTTTATTTATTCCACTCTTATTTTTTGAAAGGGAGTTGCTGCAGTAACATATTATATGTGCCTTTTGTTAAGGTATTAGTTTTTTCACCAAGATTCTCTTCCTTTGTTGTCATTTATTTTATAATATTTTTAGTACTCTTGTGTACTTTTTTTTTTGAAAGATCATTAATTTTTTGTGAGTAAGCTTTTTTTTCTTTGATGTTTTGATTCTAGTTGTTTTTGAGTTATTATACCTCAAGATTTGTGTCTTGGCTGTCCTTGGCACAAAAAATGTTTATGTTTTTGCTTTGATTTGTTTATTCAATTTTGTTGCTGAAGCCCTAAGAGTTGGACTCAAGATCTCTTCCTACTCTGGGGATGAAATCGACCGAAGGATTTTTTCTTTTCCTCAGAGGTCTTTCTTTAGACCATTCTTTTCTATTCTTTATATTAGAGGTTTATTTCTGTGTCTTTTTCTTCACACACACCAAAGTTCTCTTCTCTAATTATTGGCCTTATTTCAAACTCTTTATTTTCAACAAGGAGAGAGTAAGAAAAAAAGAAAAATTTAAATCCTCAATTAAGTGTGAATATATGCTCCTCTGGTGGCATAGAGATCTTTTTGCTGAGAGGAGGAAGGAGGAAAGACTTATTTTTATTTACTTCCCTACCACAACCAGCTAAGCTTCTTCCTATGCTGCCTGTTTTTTTATTCTTTAAAATATTGCTATATTTTAGTATTTAACAGTTAATTATTAATTAACTTTATCAATTAAATATTACTATATTGTATATCACATAAAATAATAATATAAAAAGACAAAAGGCTTCCTATTACAGAAGTTCTGGGGGGCTTTTTTTTCTTTACACTGAGGATACACACATATGTATACATATGTATATAGATACATACATATCACACACATGCATGCAGGCACATATATCCTTTTATTCAAAGATATTTGTTTGTTTTGTTTTGTTTAGTTTTGTTATACTTTAGCTCCAAAATCCTTTGATTTCATTTAGTTCCTTAAGGAATTTCTTCTGGCTGAGGTTTTTATTGCTGATGGCTGAACAAATCATGAGATCTGAATGTGATGGAATGATATTTTTCTCTGTAAATGAGAAGATAAAATATTTCAAAGAGACATGGAAAGATGTATGAACTGATGCAGAGTAAATTGAAACCAGGAAAATAGTATTTAGTATAATATCAATATTGTAAAAATGAACAACTTAGAAGACTTTTTATTTATTAATAAAAAATGGAATGAACAGAACTAGGATAATATATGCAATAACAATACTGTAAAGATACAAATTTGAAATCTTTAGGAACTATGATCAATACAATAACTATCCATTATTCCAGAGAGTTGGTGATATAATACACTATCTATCCTTTAACAAAGTGAAGAAATTTAGGATATAGACTGAGACATAGCTATATCCATTTATATCTAATCTACATTATTTCTATCTGTATTATCTTTATCTAATGTATATTAATATCTAGATTATCTATGTCTATATAATCTACATGATTATATCAATGCTAATATCAATCTCTATGTCAATATTCAAACAGAGATGGAAATAGATGTGTCTAATTGAATACAGGAAATTAGACAGTTTCTTTTTCTTTTTTTTTTTTCTTATTAAAGCTTTTTATTTGCATAACATATGCATGGGTAGTTCTTCAACATTAACCATTACAAAGCTTTCTGTTACAAAATTTCACCCCTATTCCCCTCCCTTCCTCTATATGGCAGGAAGTCCACTACATGTTAATTATATTAAAATATTTGACAAGTCGAATATATGTGTACATGTTTCCATACTTATCTTGCTGTGCAAGAACAATTGTATCTACATGAACAAAAAAATCTGAAAAAGGAAACTCAATGCAAGCAATCATCAACAGAGAGCATGAAAATGATATCTTGTGGTCCACATTTCATATCCCTCTCTCTGGCTGTGTATGGCTTTCTTCACTGAACAACTGGAACTGGTTTGAGACATTTCACTGTTGAAGAGAGCCATGTCCATCAGAATTGATCATCATATGGTATAGTTGTTGCCGTGTATAATGATCTCCTGGTTCTGCTTGTTTCACTCAGCATCAGTCCATACAAGTCTCTCCAGGCCTCCCTGAAATCATCCTGTTAGTTGTTTCTTATAGAACAATAATATTCCATAACATTCATATACCATAATTTATTCAGCCATTCTCCAATTCATGGGCATTGTTTCAATTTCCAGTTTCTTGCCACTATAAAAAGGGCTGCCACAAACATTTTTGCACATGTGGGTCCCTTTCCCTCCTCTAAGATCTCTTTGGGATATAGGCCCAGTAGAAACACTGCTGGGTCAAATGGTATGCACAGTTTGATAACTTTTTGATCGTACTTCCAAATTGCTCTCCAGAATGGCTAGATCCATTCACATTTCCACCAGCAATGTATCAGTGTCCCAGTTTTCCTACATCCCCGCCAACATTCGTCATTATCATTTCCTGTCATTTTAGCCAATCTGACAGGTGTGTAATGGTACCTCAGAGTTGTCTTAATTTGCATTTCTCTGATCAATAGTGATTTGGAGCACCTTTTCATATGACTAGAAATGGTTTTAATTTCTTCATCTGAAAATTGTATGTTCATATCATTTGAGCATTTATCTATTGGAGAGTGGCTTGAATTCTTATAAATATGAGACCATTCTTTGTATATTTTAGAAATAAGGCCTTCATCAGAACCTTTAAATGTAAAGATGATTTCCCAATTTGTTGCTTCCCTCCTAATCTTGTCTGCATTAATTTTGTTTGTACAAAAACTTTTAAACTTAATATAGTCAAAATTTTCTATCTAGTGTTCAGTTAAGAGTTCCAAATCTTCTTTGGACATAAATTTATTCCATCTCCACAGGTGTGAGAGGTAAACTATCCTATGTTCCTCTAATTTGCTTATAATATCACTCTTTATATCTAGATCATGAACCCATTTAGATCTTATCTTGGTATGTGATGTTAGGTGTGGGTCAAGCCCTAATTTCTTCCATACTAGTTTCCAATTTTCCCAGCAGTTTTTGCCAAATAGTGAGTACTTATCCCAAAAGCTGGGGTCTTTAGTGTTTATCAAATACTAAATTGCTATAGTTATTGCCTAGTTTGTTCTGTGATTCTATCCTATGATCAACTACTCTATTTCTCAGTCAGTACCAAATGGTTTTGATAAGGATAGTGTCCATATTACTGAATCTTAAATATTGGTAAGGAATGCTGAGGAAAATAAAAATGTGAGTATTTCTTTTTAGATTATATTGACTAATAGAGTTTATTTTTTTATTTTTTTAATTAAAAGCTTTTTATTTACAAAACATATGAGTGATTTTTCTACATTGACCTTTGCAAAAAACTTTTTTTTTGTTCCAAGCTTTTCCCCTCCTTCCCCCCACCCCCCCACCCCTAGATGACAGGTAAGCTAATACATGCTAAATATGATAAATTATATGACAAATCCAATATATGTATACATATCTATACAGTTATCTTACTGCACAAGAAACATCAGATGTAGAAAGAGAGAAGAAAAAAAAACAACCTAAGAAGGAAAACAAAATTCATGGAAATATTCACAGAAAGCGTTAAAATGCTGTGTTGTGGTTCACTCTCAGTTCCCACAGGCCTCTCTCTGGATGTGTATGACTATCTTCATCGCAGAACAACTGGTTTGAATCACATCATTGTCGAAGAGAACCATGTCCATCAAAATTGATCATCATATAGCCTTGTTGCTGTGTATAATGTTCTCCTGGTTCTTCTGATTTCACTCAGCATTAGTTCATGCAAGTCTCTCCAGGCCTCTCTAAAATCATCCTGCTGGTCGTTTCTTACAGAACAATAATATTCCATAACATTCATATACCATAATTTATTCAGCCATTCTCCAATTGATGGGCATCTTTTCAATTTCCAGTTTCTTGCCACTACAGAAAGGGCTGCCACAAACATTTTTGCACATGTGGGTCCCTTTCCCTCCTTTAAAATCTCTTTGGGATATAGGCCCAGTAGAAACACTGCTGGGTCAAAGGGTATGCACTGTTTGATAACTTTTTGAGCATAGCTCCAAATTGCTCTCCAGAATGGTTGGATCCATTCACAGTTCCACCAACAATGTATCAGTGTCCCAGTTTTCCCACATCCCCTCCAACAGCTATCATTATCATTTCCTGTCATTTTAGCCAATCTGACAGGTGTGTAGTGGTATCTCAGAGTTGTCTTAATTTGCATTTCTCTAATCAATAGTGACTTGGAGCGCCTTTTCATGTGACCGGAAATAGTTTCAATTTCTTCGTCTGAAAATTGTCTGTTCATATCTTTTGACCATTTGTCAATTGGAGAATGGCTTGAATTCTTATATATTTGAGTCAATTCTCTATATATTTTAGAAATGAGGTCTTTATCAGAACCTTTGGATGTAAAAATATTTTCCCAGTTTACTGCTACCTTTCTAATCTTGTCTGCATTCATTTTGTTTGTACAAAAACTTTTTAACTTGATATAGTCAAACTTATCTATTTTGTGATTAATGATGACCTCTAGTTCTTCTTTGGTCACAAATTCCTTCCCCTTCCACAGGTCTGAGAGGTAAACCATCCTACATTTTTCTAATTTGTTTATAATATCATTCTTTATGCCTAGATCATGAATCCATTTTGACCTTATCTTGGTATATGGTGTTAGGTGTGGGTCAATGCCTAATTTCTTCCAGACTAGTTTCCAATTATCCCAGCAGTTTTTGTCAAATAGTGAGTTTTTATCCCCAAAACTGGGGTCTTTGGGTTTATCAAACACTAGATTACTATTGCCATTGAGTATTTTGTCCTGTGAACCTAACCTATTCCACTGATCCACTACTCTATTTCTTAGCCAGTACCAAATGGTTTTGATGACTACTGCTTTATAATATAGTTTTAGATGTGGTACAGCTAGGCCACCCTTATTTGCATTTTTTTTCATTAATTCCCTTGAGATTCTTGACCTTTTCTTTTTCCAGATGAATTTTGTTGTTATTTTTTCTAGGTCAGTTAAATAATTTCTTGGGAGTTTGATTGGTATAGCATTAAATAATTAGATTAGTTTAGGTAGTATTGCCACCTTTATTATATTCGCTCGACCTATCCAAGAGCACTTGATATTTTTCCAATTGTTTAGATCTGACTTTATTTGTGTGGAGAGTGTTTTGTAGTTTTGCTCATATAGATCCTGACTTTCCCTTGGCAGATATATTCCCAAATATTTTATACTATCAAAAGTTATTTTAAATGGAATTTCTCTTTGTATCTCTTGCTGTTGCATTTTGTGGTGATGTATAAAAATGCTGATGATTTATGTGGATTTATTTTGTATCCTGCAACTTTGCGAAAGTTGTGGATTAATTCTAATAGTTTTTTAGTTGATTCTCTAGGGTTCTCTAAGTAGACCATCATATCCTCTGCAAAGAGTGATAATTTGGTTTCCTCATGACCTACTCTAATTCCTTTAATCTCTTTTTCTTGTCTTATTGCCAAAGCTAGCATTTCTAATACAATATTGAATAGTAATGGTGATAGTGGGCAACCTTGTTTCACCCCTGATCTTATTGGGAATGGTTCCAGTTTATCACCATTACATATGATGCTAGCTGATGGTTTTAAATAGATGCTATTGACTATTTTAAGGAAAAGTCCATTAATTCCTATACTCTCTAATGTTTTTAATAGGAATGGATATTGAATTTTATCAAATGCTTTTTCTGCATCTATTGAGATTATCATATGTTTTTAGTTAATTTGGTTATTGATATAGTCAATTATGTTAATAGTTTTCCTAATATTGAACCATCCCTGTATTCCTGGTATAAATCCTACTTGGTCATGGTGTATTATTCTGGGAATGATTTTCTGCACTCTCCTTGCTAATATTTTATTTAAGATTTTTGCATCAATATTCATTAAGGAGATTGGTCTATAATTTTCTTTCTCTGTTTTTGTTTTACCTGGTTTAGGTATCAGTATCATGTCTGTATCATAAAAGTAGTTTGGTAGGAGTCCTTTATTCCCTATTTTTTTGAATACTTTATATAACATTGGAGTTAATTGTTCTTTAAATGTTTGGTAGAATTCACATGTGAATCCATCTGGGCCTGGGGATTTTTTCTTAGGGAGTTGATTAATGACTTGTTCTATTTCTTTTTCTAAAATGGGACTATTTAAGTAATTTATTTCCTCTTCTGTTAATCTGGGCAATCTATATTTTTGTAGATATTCCTCCATTTCACTTAGGTTATCAAATTTATTGGCATAAATTTGGGCAAAGTAACTCCTGATTATCGCTCTAATTTTCTCTTCATTGGTGGAAAGTTCTCCCTTTTCATTTTTGAGACTAACAATTTGATTTTCCTCTTTCCTTTTTCTAAT
>JAJPUD010007457.1:17363-41960 GCA_023553655.1 Myrmecobius fasciatus | reverse complement strand
TATCTTGGTATATGGTGTTAGGTATGGGTCAATGCCTAATTTCTTCCAGACTAGTTTCCAATTATCCCAGCAGTTTTTGTCAAATAGTGAGTTTTTATCCCCAAAACTGGGGTCTTTGGGTTTATCAAACACTAGATTACTATTGCCATTGAGTATTTTGTCCTGTGAACCTAACCTATTCCACTGATCCACTACTCTATTTCTTAGCCAGTACCAAATGGTTTTGATGACTACTGCTTTATAATATAGTTTTAGATGTGGTACAGCTAGGCCACCCTTATTTGCATTTTTTTTCATTAATTCCCTTGAGATTCTTGACCTTTTCTTTTTCCAGATGAATTTTGTTGTTATTTTTTCTAGGTCAGTTAAATAATTTCTTGGGAGTTTGATTGGTATAGCATTAAATAATTAGATTAGTTTAGGTAGTATTGCCACCTTTATTATATTCGCTCAACCTATCCAAGAGCACTTGATATTTTTCCAATTGTTTAGATCTGACTTTATTTGTGTGGAGAGTGTTTTGTAGTTTTGCTCATATAGATCCTGACTTTCCCTTGGCAGATATATTCCCAAATATTTTACACTATCAAAAGTTATTTTAAATGGAATTTCTCTTTGTATCTCTTGCTGTTGCATTTTGTGGTGATGTATAAAAATGCTGATGATTTATGTGGATTATGTGCAACTTTGCGAAAGTTGTGGATTAATTCTAATAGTTTTTTAGTTGATTCTCTAGGGTTCTCTAAGTAGACCATCATATCCTCTGCAAAGAGTGATAATTTGGTTTCCTCATGACCTACTCTAATTCCTTTAATCTCTTTTTCTTGTCTTATTGCCAAAGCTAGCATTTCTAATACAATATTGAATAGTAATGGTGATAGTGGGCAACCTTGTTTCACCCCTGATCTTATTGGGAATGGTTCCAGTTTATCACCATTACATATGATGCTAGCTGATGGTTTTAAATAGATGCTATTGACTATTTTAAGGAAAAGTCCATTAATTCCTATACTCTCTAATGTTTTTAATAGGAATGGATATTGAATTTTATCAAATGCTTTTTCTGCATCTATTGAGATTATCATATGTTTTTAGTTAATTTGGTTATTGATATAGTCAATTATGTTAATAGTTTTCCTAATATTGAACCATCCCTGTATTCCTGGTATAAATCCTACTTGGTCATGGTGTATTATTCTGGGAATGATTTTCTGCACTCTCCTTGCTAATATTTTATTTAAGATTTTTGCATCAATATTCATTAAGGAGATTGGTCTATAATTTTCTTTCTCTGTTTTTGTTTTACCTGGTTTAGGTATCAGTATCATGTCTGTATCATAAAAGTAGTTTGGTAGGAGTCCTTTATTCCCTATTTTTTTGAATACTTTATATAACATTGGAGTTAATTGTTCTTTAAATGTTTGGTAGAATTCACATGTGAATCCATCTGGGCCTGGGGATTTTTTCTTAGGGAGTTGATTAATGACTTGTTCTATTTCTTTTTCTAAAATGGGACTATTTAAGTAATTTATTTCCTCTTCTGTTAATCTGGGCAATCTATATTTTTGTAGATATTCCTCCATTTCACTTAGGTTATCAAATTTATTGGCATAAATTTGGACAAAGTAACTCCTGATTATCGCTCTAATTTTCTCTTCATTGGTGGAAAGTTCTCCCTTTTCATTTTTGAGACTAACAATTTGATTTTCCTCTTTCCTTTTTCTAATCAAATTAACTAGAGGTTTATCTATTTTGTTGGTTTTTTCATAAAACCAACTTTTAGTTTTATTTATTAATTCAATAGTTTTTTTACTTTCAATTTTATTAATCTCTCCTTTTATTTTTAGGATTTCAAGTTTGGTATTTGATTGGGGGTTTTTAATTTGTTCTTTTTCTAGCTTTTTTAGTTGCAAGCCCAATTCATTGATTTTCTCTTTCTCTATTTTATGTAAATAAGCATCTAGAAATATAAAATTTCCCCTTATTACCGCTTTGGCTGTATCCCGCAAATTTTGGTATGTTGTCTCATTATTGTCATTCTCTTGGATGAAATTAGTAATTGTGTCTGTAATTTGCTGTTTCACCCATTCATTCTTTAGGATAAAATTATTTAGTTTCCAATTGCTTTTTGGTCTATTTTCTCCTGGCCTTATATTGCATGTGATTTTTATTCCGTCATGATCTGAAAAAAAATACATTTACTATTTCTGCCTTCCTGCATTTGAGTTTGAGGTTTTTGTGTCCTAACACATGGTCAGTTTTTGTATAAATTCCATGGACTGCTGAGAAAAAAGTAAACTCCTTTCTGTCTCCATTTAATTTCCTCCAAAGATGTATCATACCTAACTTTTCTAACATTTTGTTTACCTCCTTAACTTCTTTCTTATTTATTTTGTGGTTTGATTTATCAAGTTCTGAGAGAGGGAGGTTGAGATCCCCCAGTATTATAGTTTTGCTGTCTATTTCTTCTTGCATCTTTCTGAACTTTTCCTCTAGGAATTTCCATTCTATACCACTTGGTGCATATAAGTTTAGTATTGATACTGCTTTATTGTCTATGGTACCCCTTAGGAAGATATAATTTCCTTCTTTATCTCTTTTAATGAAGTCTATCTTTGCTTTTACTTGGTCTGAGATCAGGATTGCTACCCCTGCTTTTTTTTGTTCACCTGAAGCATAATAGATTCTGCTCCAGCCTTTTACCTTCACCCTGTATGTATCTCTATGTTTTAGATGTGTTTCTTGTATACAACATATTGTTGGATTCTGGTTTTTAATCCAGTCTGCTATCTGCTTCCGCTTTATGGGAGAGTTCATTCTATTCAAATTCACAGTTAAAATAACTAATTCTGTATTTCCTGCCATCTTATTTACCCTAGCTTATGCTTTTCTCTTTCTTATCCCCTTTCCCTCCTCCCTACTATTTTGCTTTTGATAACCACTTCCCTCTAACAATCCTTCCCCTTTAGAGCCCCACCCCTTTTTTCCCCCTTCCTTCCAGAGTATCTTCTTCTAGAATCGTGTTGTCCTCCAGATATTATGGATTTTTTTGCTTCAAAATCAATCTAGAGGCTTCATATGTTGTTGGTTTGAGGGAAGGTTAGAGGAGGTTGCAGAGACTCCTGTCTGATCTCTGCCATCTTGACCAATAGAGTTTATCTAAAGAAGAGTCACTTGCGGAGAATAAAGTGATGTTAATTGATGACTTGAATAAATTAGAACTGCTCAATTTTACATTGCTCTTGTTTTATCTTCCAGACAAAATAATTAATAATGAGAACAAAATAATACTTGTAGAGTGATTAAAATGTGTCAAACACTGTACTGAATACTTTACAATTATTATCTCTTTTGGCCCTCACCAGAACTTTGTGTGATGTAGGTGCTATTATTATCCCCATTTTGTAGATGAGGAAATTGTGGCAAATAGAGTTTAAATGATCTGTCCAAGATCCACATTACTAGTTTGAATTTGAAATTACTTCTTCCCGAGTCCAGGCTAAATGTTATTTCCTAGATGTCCCCAATGGTCTGCTCACTGATTGGTCTATAGATAATAGATAGAACAAAATGGATAATATGGTGTTGATAGCCAGGAAAGAAAAAAAAATGCTATGGTAACAGAACATGTAGCTGCCTTTGTAGAGTTCGAGTCCCTGGGTCCTGATGGGGTACATTCTCGGTTTTTTTGTTTGTTTGTTGTTGTTTACTAAATTACATATTATTTTTAATTTAAGAAATAAAGCAAGCATTTCCGTAACATCATGCAATAATAATAATATAAAAAGACAAGCAGGGGGCAGCTAGATGGCACAGTGGATAGAACACCAGCCCTGAAGTCAGGAGGATCTGAGTTCAAATTTGGCCTCAGACACTGAATACTTCTTAGCTGTGTGACCCTGGGCAAGTCACTTAATCCCAATTTCCTCAGGGAAGAAAAAAAAGACATGCATATGTAAATTTATTTTGTAAAACTTGCGTAATCCTTTTAAAGAAAGCTATCAAGTAAATTTTTTTTGTTATTATTTTCTTCCCTGGTCCTAGACTTGGCTACCATTACACACACACACACACACACACACACACACACACAGATTTCTTTCTGTACAAATAGCATCTTCTTTCATAGGTTCATTATAGTTAATTTAGATATTTATAATAATCAAAATAACTTAGTCAAAATTGTTCTTAAGACAATATTGCTATTACTGTGTGCAATGCTCTCTTGTTTCTGCTCATTTTGCTGTTTGTTATTTTGTGTAAGTCTATCCATGTTTTTCTAAGATCATTCAGCTCATTATTTCTTATGGCACAGTAATATTTCATCATGATCATATACCACAACTTGATTAACTTTTTTATTTCCCCTAATCATCTTTGGAAATATTAGTATTTCTGGGTCAAGTGCAGAATAGATTAAAAATCAAAATCCAACACTCTCAGGTTCCAAAAATATAAACACACAAATAAAGCAATAACAACAACAACAGCAATAACAAAAGATATTTGTTATTGATGAATGGTCATCAAAAGATTGTGGAGAGCAGGAGAGATATCAAATGATTTGGAAAAGACAAATGTTCTCATAAATATTTTTTCCCTCCACAAAGGTTAAGAATGAACTAAGTATAGGCAGTGGCTTAGTTTATTCTTGGCAAAATTCTAGAAACTATTATTAAATGAATGGTCAGTGAGTAACCTAAAAATATTGTGTTCAGAATGAGATAGAATAGCCTCTTCAAGAACAATAGTAGTAATTCTAAATTAACCTTGTTTCCATTTTTTATAAAGTTTTGAATAATATATAGCACAGAATTTGATAAAGACTACAAGCTGTTCTTGTACAACAGATGGTGAAATGTCCAGCCCACATCTCACCATCTGTTACTATAAGTGGAAGGAAAGCTTGCTGAACAGCTGGACTAAAAGAAGTGTCATTAATGGATGAATGCCAGGAAGGGCTGGTCTCAAATTCAATATAATGTGGCTTAATGTCCCATCTCTGCCACATACTGGATGTGTGATTTTGGACAAGTCACATAACTTCTCTGTACTTCAGGTAACTCTAATGTACTGAATACTAATAGGCACTAAGAGTACAATTTCTTTATCAATCTGCATTGATAAAATTGATAAAATACTCAGCTTACACACACGTGCACACACACACACACACACACACACACACACACACACACCAGCTTAGGTCTCCACTAGAGTGCTCCAGGGATCTATACTATTTAATATTTTTATTAACAACTTTGATGGCATATCTATCAAATGTGATTATGACATAAAGTTTTGAAAGAGAGCTAACCCATTGGTTAAGAAATGATCTTGTAAGTATAAAATGCTGTATTGATGGAAAGGGAAAATATATTTCATATTTTATTTGAATTTTTCCACAAGCTCCTATATAAATATTGACTGGCTATATAAAGACAGTTGGTACTGACTTTAAAATCTCCAGAACAATAGATAGTCATGTCCTGGAATATCTATAATTAAGTAAAGAGTGATAAGTAAATTTAGGAAGCAGTGGAGTACACATGCACATATGAATTTTTAATTATAAATATAGCAGCTTACTTTTTGAAAATCTATTCTACCTATGTCTAGCAAATAGCATAAAAATATTTGAGAGGGAAATGTAGCAATATATAATGGTTTTGGCAAAAGAACAAGATTTAGGTGCCAAAGTTAACTGAAATATTTCTCAAATATCTATTTTCTCTCATTTAAAAATTTTTTTAAAATGTTTTCTTAGATACTAACAAAAATACATTAGCTACAAGACAGTAGTATACATTGAAAGGATAGCTATGGAAGATTCTCATGACTAATCCAATAATAATTTTATGCCATTTGCTATTAAATGATTTACAAATATAATGACTACATATATGTTTATGTATAATTATACACACATATTACATGCTATCTGGAATGTAATATGGCATACATAAGAGATATATAGTTATAAATACAAATGTTTTATATATACATATTTTTTTCTTAATATCAGTCACCCCAACTCACTATTCAGTCGGAACTGATCCCTTTAATGAAAGAAAAAACAAGAAACACAGCCTATACAACGATCACATCTGACAATGTGCATAAATATTAAGACCTTGTATTCTACTGCCTCTCTGTAACCAGGAGAGGAATTACATTTCATTATCAATTTTTAAGGATAATCAGGTGCTTTTTAAAAATTATTTAGACTTCCTTTTAGTAATCATACTGAGAAGTTGCCCAGAAATATTATTGCCTAGTAGGTGACAAAATCCAATGAATCCACAAAACATCAAAAGAAAATTTGATTTATTAAGATACATCTAAGTTAAATTTCAAAACAATACCACAGAACAACTTTTATAAGTAGCAAAAACAAAATCTCCAGAAATTCCTTAGAGAATTAATTTACATAACGTTATTACATTTTGGCTAAGCAATCAAAAGAAAAATTGGAATATAACATTTGAAAAAGCAAGAAATGCTCTTGATTTTACTGTTGTGGGTACTTCCCATCTCCACACCCTTTCTCCACCCCAACCCTCCAGTGCTGGAAATCACTGTTCTTTGCCTTACTTGACATTTCTTAGGAGTTACTCTGGTCAAAAATGTATTACCCTAAGTCCCATCCTCTTTTGTTGAATTTCTTATCAAGGTTAATTGTTGAATTACAAATATAAAGTCCTTTCCAGATTTGTATCTGAAGATTTTTCAATTTGGTATTTCCTGAAAGAGCTGGTGCTTCCTCTTATCTAGCCTAAACCAATCGAATTAAATTTAATACAATTAATACTTATAAAATATCTCCTAGTTACAAGACCTAAGGTTAGGGATTGAGGATAAAAAGACCAGATGCAAAGTAAGAAATATTGAATGACAAGGGGAAAGAATTATAACAAACAAAACAAAACAAAAAAAAGATAACTATATGATAATTAGAGGGGGAGAGAAAACATAAATAACTATGGAGATCAGGAAAAGCTTCCCACAGGGGATATTACATTCTCTTCTTTGAGTGAAGCTAGAGATTCTAAAACAAAGATGAGAGGAAGGAGAGTAAAATAGGCATGGGACTGCAACTTTGTCAAGGTATGAAAATAGGAGATGGGTCAACAATTTCAGGGCCAGTGTGACTTGAAGACAGAAGGAAGATAGAAGAAAGAAGGAAGTAATATACAAAAAACCTATAAAGACAGTCTGAGTCCCTGTTGTAAATGTGTTCAAATGTCAGGGTGAAGAGTATGCATTTTAATCCAGAAGCAAAAAGGAGTTATTGAACATTCCTGAGGAGGTGGTAGTGACATGATTTAAACTGAGAACATCATGTCACAACGAAGCATCAGGGTAGAACTTTAATAGAAGTCTCTTCTTTCTATTCTTGTACAGAATTCTTTATTTTTTGAGTAAAAGTCATTTTCAGCACATCTGGATGCAAGGCAAAACAGTGAGTTATTGACAACAAAACAAAGCTCTGTAATGAAGCACTTCCAATTCCTAGTGATATTTGAGCTGAGATTAGTATTTGAAGAATAAAACCTGGGATAGCATTTTTCTACATGACAGTAATTTTTGTGAAATTTACACTACTTCTGAGTCATATTTAAGAATAAATATGTATTAAAATCTGAATACTGAGTCAATGTCAGGTAAAAATTTTAAATTTAGAATCAAATCTAGAGCAACAGTATGAGTGGGTTGGCTCAAAGACACTTTTCCTTATTCTGTCTGTGATTTGAAGACAATTAGCAACTTCTCTCCTTATCACCCATTAAAAATAAAATGAATTCTGATGATTTATAAACTCCAAATTATAAATATCACCTATTCATAGATGTAACACAATATTTTCCTAGTTGTTAATACATTATTGTGTCTTTGTTTGATGAAATACTTTTCTTCCAAGGTCTAAGAGGCACCTGGAAGTCAGGGAAGATGAACTTTACCTTTATCACAGTCATTCTAAGGACAGATTCTCTAGTCTAGATTGCCATTTATATTTAAATATCTCCAGTCTTAGTGATATGGTAAAATTCTTAGCCCTTAGGCTGTATTGATTTATTAAGTAGGAGGAATAATAACTCCTGTTTATATTGCACTTGTGCAAAATAATATTATCTCTAATTTACACATGAGGAAAATGAATCTCTGGAATGCTAAATGACTTGTCAGGGTCACAGAAGCAATGAGGTGATTAAGATAGGATTTAAACTTAGGAGCCTTCTAACTTTAGGCATAGTATGCTTTCTATTACATTCATTAAAAGAAGAGAATGGCTAATAAGTGCTGATCCAAATAATACAACAACAATAATAACAGACTACCCTGATGCATAGGCAAGGCATTTGAGATGTCATTGTGGAAGCAATTTATAGTATTATTTTCCCAAAATGAATTGGCATTTTTAGCGAGGACAGCAATGATTTATTTTCTAAGGTTCTATTAAATTGGGGATGTTGTAGGTGGGGTCTAGGATCAACTAATCAACAAACTAACCAACATTCATTAAATACTTACTATCTTCTAGGTGCTATGCTAGGTATGGGAGACATAAGAAAAAGAAAAAGAAAGTTTCTGTCCTCAAAGATAATTGCACTGTTTTACTTAGGTTAAAAATAACCAACTGCACAAATATGAAATGTTAAAGCTAATGCTTAATAACATTTCATATCAAAGAAAGATGTAGAAAGATTTTTTTTAAAGTGATATCAGCTTTTACACAGTTAGAATGAAATATCAATGTGACCTGTGTCTGATGACAAATGAATAAAGATATTTTTTAAAATGCAAAAATGCAGCCAACTGGCTACTCACGGGCTTATCCTGCTAACCAGTATCCAATAACAGGATAAACCCTCTAAGGGACAGAAGGATTAAAAAAAAAGTAAGATTCTTTTAATATTGCTTCCCAGCTTTTACTGATTGATAAGTCAGCAGAAAATGGTTCTACATGGTTTATCAACCAGTTACAAATGCATGGCTCTTGGCTATGGTTTAACATTAACTTTAGACACTTTCAAACTTGCAAATTTAGATTTCATTCATGAAAAGAATTTTCTATTTAATAGCTGTCATTTTCCATTAGAAAGTGATCATGTGTAATATAGTATAAGAAAAGTAGAGTATAAATATAAATAGTATAGTAAAATAGAAGCAGTTACTTTACTATGTCAAATAACATTAACTTTTCTTCCATGAGATATCTTTGAATGATTCACCATGATCCAATGTCAACTTTGTAATGATCATCACTGAGTTAGACCTAATTATTTTATCCATGACTCATGAAAAGCTCTTCAGAGCTCAAATATTATATCATTAATCTCTAGGAACCTCTCATATTTGAATTATTCTTTAACATTAAATGGCTCAAGGGCAAATTTGCTTTATGATCAAATCAACATAGATGAAGTAGTTTCACAGTTTAGATTTGTCGTTACAAGTTATTTTTAAGAGCCCATTTCTTCATTGGCTTATTTTGTCAAATAATTTTATTAGAATTGGCTGTATTTGAGTTTTTTAATCGGAAAAAACATAGTTGGTAATATACTTTTGCTCTTCAACTCCTCTCTTCAAGTCAATTTTGGCTGTCCCATGTGCAATCTTGAAGTGGATCAGCACCCAGTAGTCCATCATTTGCTTAACATTAAAGCAGCTGATTATCAACTGAGAAATGCAGTCAAATTGATTGTTTTGTGTCACGTTCAACAGAAAGACTTTATTTTATTTTATTTTTTTTTAGTGAAATTCAGTCATTTCTATTCATACATGTAGGCACAGATTCAAAATATGTCTTGGTTAAGAAAATCAGAGATGAAACAAAGGGAGAGTTGGAAGGAACCTCATATTCTCTAACTCATACATAAAATAACAATTTTGCACATCTCATAAATGGTTTTTCAGCTTCTCTTTGAAAACTTCAAAGGAGGGGGAGCTGAGCATATCTCTAAGCAAACCATTCAACTTTGGAGTAGCTAAATTTGAGGTAGTTTTTACTAAATTTCCTTTTTGGAAATTTCTGTGCATTGTTCTTAACTCTGATCTCTGGAACCAAAAAAGACAAGGCCTTTTCCCTTTAACAACTCTTCAAATACTTGGAGAGAGCTATTAGCTCTCTTTTACTTCTTTCTTCTTGAGGTTAAACATGAACATGTTCAACTGATCCACACATATGAACTCAAGACCCTTTAGCATCTTCTGGAACCTTTCTACCTTATCTGTATCCTCCATTGTATGATTTGACAAGGGCAGAAAAGTGGGACAGTGGGACTCTCACATCTATGTTCCTTTAATAAACCAAAATTGCATTGCTTTCTTTGGTGCTCATTTCATACTTCTGACTCATACTGAGTTTGCAGTCTACTAAAGCTCAGGATCATTTTTCAGTATTATTGCTGTCAACTCATGAATCCAACACTTTGAATTTGTAAAGCTGAATTTTTGTATAGGGTGAAAGGTTTTCAGCAGATGTAGACTTGAGGAAAAAAGGGTAAATTACCCATTATTATATAATCAATAAATATAAAGATAGAATCATAGAGAAAGAGGATAAAAAGATCCATTTAGTTTACTTTAGTGAGACTTAGTAGCAGAGGAGTCTGAGCAATCCTCCAATAAAAATTTCAGTTGGGGTAGGATAGAGAGGAATATTTGAGTGAATGAGGTTAATGTTAGATTTGCTTTGTTCTTCTAACCAGGGTAATCACAAGAATTCCAATTAAGCAAAACAGTATTTACTCGGCACTTATCTTTTGCTAGGTGCTAAGGGGCATATTACAGGGTCCCAACCCTGAAGGAACATAGTTTAGTAATCTTGCCTAATGCAAGAGGCAAATAATCAGCATGGTTATGTTCTAAAGTATGTGATACTGGTTTAACAGTAATAATTATTCAGAGAAGGCAAAAATCCTTATGGGCTGGAGATTTTAGAGGAGGCTTTCTGGACGAAGTCAGGTATGAACAGAAAAGTGTAGTATAGGCAGGATTGAGACAGAGACAGAGAGACAGAGACAGAGACAGAGACAGAGAGACAGAGACAGAGAGAGAAAGAGAGAGAGAAACAGAGACAGAGACAGAGAGACAGAGAGAGACAGAGAGAAAGAGAGATATTGGGAAAGTAGAAGGAGAGCAAGAAAGATAAAAATGACAGAGACAAAGACAAAGACAGAACTAAGAAACAGATATACACACAGATTTGGAGAGAGAAAGAGATACAGAGAGACAGAGACAGAGAGACCTTAAATTAGACAGTTGTTGATGTTCTGCTTCAGTAGGGACAAGTTCCAATACTGATGAAATCACTGGTCTGGAAATATATATATATATATATGTGTATATATATATGTATGTGTATATATATATATATATACATGCACACATGTTTAGGTACATTGGGACTTATGTGGTTAAAAATAAAATAACTTCTAGTCAGAAAGATAAGCAGTATAGGGAAAATGGGACTAGCCCTGCCCTTTTCCTTACCCAAGTTGTATTCTCCTGATTTCATTTTGAATCTTTGGTTTCTATCCCAACACCACATACACACACACACACACACACACACACACACACATACACACACACACAAACGAACATACCAGAACCTTTCACTGAATGAAATCTTATTTTCCAATATCTGAAATCCTTTTCTCATTGTCCTTCATTCACCATCCCTACTCAAATGAGTTTGTCTTTAACGTTTTTATTTCAAGGCACTTTTATGATTGTCCCATGAGCCAAAATTATTAGCTATTATTCTTCTCCTAGTCCAGTGCTTTCCTCATGGTTTTGCAATGGATCTTGCTCTGGAGATATGAGCAGCTTTGATGATCAATTCCATCTTGAAGCTGAGCTGATTGGTGAGTGAGTACAAATTCACCTAAGCCACACTTTGTTCCTTCACATCCATCTGGCCATTGTCACTTAGGCTCTGATATTCTCTCCCACATTCCTACTCTTTTTGGCATTTCTAGCTTATCCCCTTGGCTGTACCTGTATATGTTTTCTCTCCTAACTATAATGTAAGTTCCTTCGATGTCAGAAACTTTAAATAAAAGAAGTATCTTTTGCATTTGAATTCCTAGAAATTAGCATAGTGCTTGGAATAAAATATACATTGAATAAATGCTTTTTCATTTGTTCAGTCATCCTATAACACCAGGCTTTGTGTATCAGAAACCTAGATTTTGGTTCTAAGCATGTCAACTGTGAGAATGTAGATAAACCGTCTAACTCTTCTGAAGTCAGTGACTAGTATGAAGATGTTAGATTAGATGATATGGATAATGTCTCCTAATTTTAAAGTGAATAAACCTACTGAAGAAAATAGTGATGGTTGTAAGTATCTATAACATCTTTGGTCCATGGAAGTTCTTTGCCTGGAGTTAGGAAGGCTCATCTTCCTGAGTTCAAATTCAGTTTCAGCTGTTTCTGGACAATTCATTTAAGCCTTTTACCTCGGTCTCTTCATCTGCAAAATTAACTGGAGAAGGAAATAGGAACCTATTCCAATGTCTTTGCCAATAAAACTCCAAATGAAGTCATGACTGTTAGATGCAACTAAAATGACATAACAACAAGAACTCTGTAGGACTTTCTAAACTCCTAGTTTGCCCAAGATCACATAATTGGCTTGTATAAGAGGCAGGACTTAAAACAACTATGCATTAAGAGAGATTAAAACAGTTTTAGAATAGATATGCTCAATGTGTGACACTAATTTTAAGTGTGATCATTAGGACATAATTTGTCCCCTTGAGCCCTCAGTTTCTTCATTTACAAAAAGGTGATAAGACTATCTATTTGTCCATAAAGTTACTTTGAGGCTCAAAGGAAATCGGGTTTGTAAAATGCCTTGCAAATCTTAAAGGTCTATAATATGTCAACAACCATTTAAAAGTTCTTTACATTAATTTCTAGTATCAAGGTCTTTGTTTAGATATATTTTAGAAAGTGCCAAATAGTTCTCAAATATTCAAGGAAAAATGAAATTCAGTTTGTGGATCAAAACATGTGGAAGGATATTGTTTCTATCTAAGATACCAGATTCTCAATGTTATCTAAACAGCTATCTTAATGCAGGTTTCATCTTGTATATGCCTTATTATTGAGATTGGATAGGCTTTTTATTTGATAGAAAAGATGATTGTGTTTTTGATGAGCTTGACATTTTAAATTAGTTTCCGAGTTCTCACATGCTCATCAAAAACATACAGACAGTAATGACAATTCAGTTTCTGAGATAACCACTAGCATATATGGAGAGAAACAATCTGTGGCTCTCGTACACATTAATTGATTTTTGATACTATTCAACTTTGGGCAGCTTCTTGGCATAGTATCCAGAGACAGCAAAAAAAAAAAAAAAATGACAATGGCAAGATGATATATAGTAACATTTTACATTTTAATACAACTAAAAATGGGAATCACTTTCCCTGCTTTCCTACCCCTACTCTCTTCCCACCCCACTCCCAATACACTTAGGCCATTTCTCTAGGACACTAATGAAAGGAAATACATATTGGTGTTAATAAGACTTAGATACTATAGGGAATTCCTATTTCTCACTATTCCCCTTTCAAGAATATTTTATGCATATATTGGATTTAACATATATATTCTACCATGATTAGCATATATGTTCTAACATAATTAACTACTTGCCATCCAGAGGAGGATGTGGTGGAAGCAAGGGCAGGAAATTGGAACACAAAGTTGTGCAAGGGTTAATGTTGAAGAATTATCCATGCATATGTTTTGAAAACTAAAAAGCTTTAATAAAAAGAATATTTTAAGGACTTATTGTTATCAAGATTTATTTAAATGTTTGGAGCAAAAATGAAAAAAAATATTTAAAAACTAAGATTTCTTGTAAAAATATCAAAATATTTTAGAAGATTCCTATTATTTGGCATCTCACCCTTTTTATGGAAGATAATTTGAGGCTTATGTCTTAGTTCTTTAGCTTGGAAAACTTTGTATTGTCACAGCATGAAAACCATATAACAGTGACAAACATTAGCCAAAATGAAAGGTTATTCCTCTTCTCTTCTCCCATCTACTCTACTCCATCCCTCTTCTGTTTCCTAATCCCTCTGTTGTTTCCTCTTCTTCCCCTTTTTCATGCTCCTTAGACAAATTCAGAATGAAATAAACAGGTAAATTTTTCTGGCACCCTTATGACTTACCTTAGGTGAAGTTTTATTTATTACTTTCCGGTTTTTCTTCCTTCAGTTATCCTCCATTCTTCCTGAATCTCAATCATGAAATTTACTTGAACTTTCCTACATTCAAGTACACCCAACTGAATGAATCTATTATGCTAAAGTTCCTTGAGATATGAATGTTGGCTAATTTCATTCAAAGTGCAAAGATCCAAAAAGGAAGTCATATAACAGGTTACATTCTCAGGTAGCAACAAATAAAGCAAATACCTCAGCTATGTTTCCATTGTTCCCCAGCTCTATTCTGTCTCCTCTTTAAGAGTTAATCACCCTACGAGTCTGATGCTAGTTTGGCTTTGTTACCAAGGTCCAGGCTTAAACTCTGGAGACTGGCAAGCCTAGTTCAATAGTCTTCCTCTCTGACTCACTGCTACAATGTACTCTTCACAAAGCACTCTGGCTAATCAGGGAAAACAAGAAGCAGAATTGACAAGGAAATCCATGGCAAGCTGTAGTCTGAGCCTAAGGACAGGAAAAATTATTTAGGGAGTAAGTGGCAGGAGACACATGGTATAACAAAGTCAATTAAGCTTTTGTCTGCTTCTGAGGTATGGAAACAAAGAAACCCATAAAACAAATGGGACCAAAGGTCCCACAAAAGAGACTTAGATTATCATCTGAAGGGCTGGAATACTGCTTGTCAGTAATATTGTCGAATGCTTCCCTAGATGGTGAAGGTCAGACTAGATGCTCTCTGATGATTTCCAATTTATCAGTCTATGATTTTCTAATTAATCAATAAGAATTTATGGAGTATTTACTGTCTGCTAAGAGATCCTGAGAGTACAAGACAAAAACAAAACAGACCCCTGCCCTCAGAGAACTTACATTCTATCAGGACAATGATTTGAATACATGTAAGTATATACAAAAAAAAAAAAAAATTAAGGCAATCTCAGGGATTGGACTATCTGGCAGATCTGGAGAGAGGGAAAAGCCTCATGTGCTAAACTTTCTTCTTGAGTTAAGCTTTGAAGAAAGCTAGAAAAGGCAGAAGAGAGGAGAGAATACAATCAAGATGGGCATGGGTGGGTGGGGTAGCACATCCTCCTCACAAAATAGTGATAGGAAATGGAAGATACTGTGTGAAGAACAAAATCATCAGAGTATATGCATAGACCTGGAAAAAGAAGCAGAAATCATTTTAGCTAGTTTGAATAGACTACTGAGTTTGTGAAGGAGAATAATGGCAAAACAGGAAGGAAGTAAATGAAATTAAATGTAAACAAACAAAAGATCCCAGTTCAGTAGAAACAGATTACACAAGGAACACACCGCTTATATCTTACTTGTCTCTCAATCGCTTTATGTCTATTAGAACCCTGGGGAGACTGTTGTAACTACAAAATTTCCATTCAACCAAGCCAATTTAACCCGATCAATAATTTCCTGATGATTCTCAAATGGTACTTTTATAATAACAATGGCATCATTAAAAACAACAAAAACAACATAAATCATTGAGTGCATTAACCATATTTTCAAATGATTTGACATTTTGCCTTCCTGTGGTGGGGTGGGGGCAGTAAATAAGTCTCAGGGACCTGGAAGAGAGAGAGAGCAATGGAAGGTCCCTGGGTTTTAGCTTAAGGGAAGAGCCAAGAATCTCTTCAGTTTCCTTGATTTTACCTGATGATTTACAAGGTATGTAAATTAGGAGATAACCACAGAAGGTACATTTCATGACATCTTAATGCATCACAGAATTTATGACAAGGCCTCAATAGCTTGTGCACTCAACCAGTGGAAGCAGATGCTGCAATAATTCTATTTAATACTTAGAAGCAAAGTAAAGCATATTGTTTTTGGTACAAATGTTTATGAAACATTAATAAGAATAATATGCTCCATTCAATGCTGAACATATAATTTGAAATCCTCTCCTATAAATATTTATAGAGGACACATTTGGTTCACAATATAAATTGATCCCAAGCTCAAATTCTAAGATGCTGCTCCATTTACTTTCTCTTGTAACATGTATTTTTTAAATAGGGGTGAGACTTACTGGCAAGTGAAGAGACAGGGTCTTCTACTATTCCAGCTTTGTAAGAATTTGAAAGGCTATTTTGAATCACTAGTAGAATACACCACGTGAGTATGTGGTTAGTGGTATGAAATGGGACTTTGACTATTGACTTCACTAGTTACAGTTGAGATAGGAAGAATGAAAGAGATCCATTGCTTCCAATCAAATACATGACTTCTTTAACTGGTGTCATTATGTATGGACATTTAGAAGATATTTATAACGCAAAAAGTGGAAACTACAGCTTTCCAGTAATATCTCAAACGCCCCCCCTCCATTTCCCCCTGCTCTGATCAATTAGAGAAGATAAAGGAGTTACCATAGCTATAAGAGAAAACCTGCATTCAAATTTTACTCTAAATTTGATTTACTACATAAAATATCATCATCCTACTCAGGAAAATAGGGCAATAAAGCTTTCAGTCAGACTATTTTCATTATATAAGTATATTTTCTATTTGCAGTTGTATCATGTTTCTTATAATGTTTTTTAGGGGCCAATAAAGACTCTTTCCTCCTTCCAATGGAGGAAATCCTGTTACAAAGAAACAGTATACTTTAACAGTGATTTTCTTCCAGTTTAAAATTCTCCTAATGGCTAATTGCTTTTGAACATTGCAATTCTATTCTTAACCTTTCAAGTTTCATGGATATTGTGGAAATTTTCAAATGAATATATACATATATATATATATATATATATATATATATATATATACATGTATACACATACGCACCCACAACACCCACCCACCCACACATGTACATGTGTATATGTATATAGAAATGTATGTTTATGTGTATATGTTTGTGCATGCACACATGTGTATATATGTTCGTTATATACATGTATATGTACATACAAATATCTATACACACACACACACACATATATATATATACATATGCATATATAATTTTGCTTTGTGCCAGTATTTAACTTTTGGGATAAATTTGACATGGCCAAATATGCTTTGTTAATTGGTAAGGCATATTCAAGGACAAGAAAGGAATAGGGAGAAGAAATTCCCTGTATTTCCTACCTACAGAGAAATAAATGATAATTAGAAGTATGTATAGTATGATTTTACACATACACACACAAATACACACACAGATATAGCATGCATACCCAATTTTATTTTTTCTCTAGGGTGGGATGGGAAGGAAGGGAGAAAAAATGCACAGCAAATTACAAAAGGAAACTTAGGAGAAAACACAAAATGGGGTAGTTTTGAAAACAATATGTAGTATTTAAAGTTTTAAGTAAACAGTCTTTAGTGGAAATTCATGTTTTATATTGAATCCTCTCTTTATGTGTGCTGTGTTCATATAAAAGTTCTTTTTTGAATCTTTTTTATGTTTAAGTTTAAAATTACAATTTTGCCTTTAAAAAAGACAAGTAAAGACAATTAAAACTTGTCTTTAAAAGACAATAAAAAGAGAAATATTTTAATAGGCACTCAAGGACATTTGGGGAAGGCAATTGGCAGCATAGAGATTAAAACACTTTTAGGAGTACCACTGAGTTTCCAGAATTGTCACCATTTTAACCTATTATTCATATTGGTACCATGATGTCATTAAATTTAGGACCACAAATAATTCTTAATTGCCTATGGAGTATAAAGCATAGTATTTGTACAGTTTCTACCTGGTAGTTGTAAAGTTAGATTATTATATTTTGTGGGGCATCAAACGTGTGGTATAACAATAATTAATGTAACAAGCATTTAAATAGTACTTTAAGATTTGTAAACACTGGTGCTATTATTATCACCTTATGACCAATGAGAAAACAGGCAAACAGAAATTAAGTGGTTTTATTTGGGTCATGTTTCTTATGAGTCTCTGAGGCAATTTGAACTCACATCTTTTTGTGACTCCATTGATTGAATCATTTAGTTGTATTCCATTGATCTAGGGCACTTCCAGTGAGAAAACTCCCTCTACTTCTCTACAATTGTTAGACTTAGATTGTTGCTTGGGACCCTAAAAAGTTAAATGACTTGTCCCTAACTCCTGTCCTCTATCCATTCTACCATGTTGCCTCTCTTATGATGATAGCTACAAATTTAAATCCATTGACTCATCACAATAAAATTTTGACCTATGTAACATTGAGATTTGGGACTTTATCCCTAAAACATGAGAATCTTAATCCCAGTCATGACATGATGTATCTCCCTTACAAAGCTTCCCCATTTTGGGCAGTGACTTTATCAGTTTTCTAGGCTACTAGTTTGAAGTTATGTATCCCGGGACTGGAATCAAGCTTTGTTTCCTTGCTACATGTCTGAACCTCTGTATTTCACTTAAGTTAACTGGATCTCATGTTTAAATGTAATAAGAAAAAAAAGTGGACTAGGAAACTTCTAACATTTCTTTTTCCTCAAAAGCTATGATCCTTTAAACTTTACTTTAAGGATTTATAGTTGGTAAATGTACATTCATCTTTCTCATTAAACAATCTGTATCTGAGTTCCTCAGCAGGCTCCTACTAGGCTGACATTTTTAATAACCACAGTTATTTAGTTGTTTTTCAGTTGTGT
Source organism: Myrmecobius fasciatus (assembly GCA_023553655.1). Taxonomy (NCBI): domain Eukaryota; kingdom Metazoa; phylum Chordata; class Mammalia; order Dasyuromorphia; family Myrmecobiidae; genus Myrmecobius; species Myrmecobius fasciatus. The sequence goes on along the minus strand of JAJPUD010007457.1, from coordinate 23,139 downwards.
CTGACTCTTTGTGATCCCATTTAGGATTTTCTTGGCAAAGATACTAGAATGATTTGCCATTTCCTTTTACAGCTCATTTTCAGTTAAAGAAATTAAGGTAAACAGGATTAAGTGACTTTTTCAGCATTACATAGCTAGTAAGTATCTGAGGTTGGATTTGAACTCAGGTCTTCCTGACTCCAGGTTAGCACTTTATCCATAGAATCACACACACACACACACACACACACACACACACACACACACACGTATATATACATATGAATATATGTATATATTTGTATGTGTATTTTTATATGTATGTATATACATATACATACATATATAAATACACATACAAATATATACACATGTAAATACATACATACATATATATATATACATAAAATACATACCATTTGTAATAATTCAATGAAATTTATACATACATATATATATTTCATTGAATTATTACAAATGATATGCATTTTATGCAAATTATATGCAAAAGCTACCATTTGCAATAATTCTTACCTCTAGTAATCAGTCAAAGCAAACAAATCTTCATGTCCCTCCCCCCAATCTCTACTACCATCACTATCATTCAAGATCTGGAAATTCATTTTTATAAGATCAAAGATATAGAGCAGGCTAAAAATCAGACTTCAGACTCCTATAGTCTAATCACTTCATTGTACAGTTAAGGAACTAGAAGCCCAGAGACAATGCAACTTGCCTAAACTCATGTAGGTAATAAATAATACAACTAAGATTTGAACCCTCTACTCTTTCTACTACCCCACTTGGATTCCAACATTTCCCAGAACTGCAATGTCCTTGATGTACTCTCTCTGGTGACCATTACTGAGAATTATAGAATTATTCATGGTAGAATAGGCACTCCATACTTAAAGTGCTCTCTCTGGATTGAGATACTGTCTTATTTTCTGAAAATAGTTTGGCTTCAAGGCCAAGAAGACATGGCTTTAAGTCTTCCTTACATTGTATGCTTGTCATGGACCCTGAAGAAATCACTTAACCCCTCAATATTTGAGGAAATTCTTTAAGAATATACATTACTGAGAAGGTACCCAGCCTGCATTGATAAAGGGAGAATTTTTCTCATTCAGTGGAATCATAGTCCAATTCCCATCACTATTCCTTGACATTCACCACCTGGCATTTTACCCATAGCCAAATACTCTGCATTAAGATTGAAGGAGTCATAGGTAATCTGGACTATTTAAATCATTTAAAATCTTAATGGATTATAAAGTAAGCTGGATATCTTGCATAGTATAGTCTCTTGAATTACTGACCCAGGGTTTATGAATTACATTCATAAATATAGTATAGGGAGGCATAGTTAAATAATCATTTGTTCAAGAAGAGGATTAGAGGACTACAAGAGTGCCATGAATCAAGAGGGGTATATATAAATCATTTGCAAAAATAATTTGTTGGTTTTTCTAAACTTCAAATCCATGGAGGAATATACAAAAACATATCAACACATAGACATATTTTTATATATACATACATTTGCATGTATTTATATATATGCATTCACACTTACATATATATATATATATATATATACATATATATATTAAAAGCAATAGCAAACAGTATTGTAGTCAATTTCCCTGAGAACTTTATTTGCATGAGAGTTTCAATGAGAAAGGAAGTTAGAGGATAATAAAATTACTGGGTTTTTTAGTTGTGGTTTTGAGTAGAAGTATGCAAACATTTTCAGATTTTTCAGATCACTGACTTTTTTCCTGATTTCATAAATAAGAATCACAGAATATGGTAGTTGGAAGGGCCATTTCAGTTCTTGGAACTGTCCAAACAACAAAGGAATAGACATTGGATTTAATTTTTATATGAAATGAGTCTTTATAATATATTTGACATCCCATTTTATATTTGAAGACCTAGTATGAAGAGGATTTAAATTCCTCTTGAAAGAGGTGGAAATACATATTTTGCAACACAGAAAACTAAGATTTCTAACATTTTTACAAAATATTAATGGATATCCATTGATTTAGTCCAGATTTTAAGTTGACCCCAATCAACTTATCTAGATTTATTTCCCACAACTTGTACTAGAGGCAAAGTGGATTACTATAAATCTTTTGGTGAGCTCCATGATTTTCCATATTTGTTCCTATGGAAAAAGGACCCCCCAGGCCTATTTGTGTGTGTGTGTGTGTGTGTGTGTGTGTGTATTTGTAGAGAGATTGTCACCACAAAGATTTGTGGGTAAATTAGACAATGCTTACATAAACAGTGGAAATATGTAGAAAGGATCTACTTAATGCATGAAATCTGTTCAATCACAACTTCTTCACTGTGTTCCTTTAACCATGCTTTGAGTAATACAATCTAAATAATTTATAGATAATACAAAGCTGGTAAAGAGAAATAATGCATTAGATGCTAAGGTGATCTCAAAGTGAGTCAATATTATCTCAACATGTTAGAAATTTGGGAGAAATCTAGCAAAATTAAAGGATAGTAGGTTAAATGTAAAGTACTGACCTAGAGGAAAACAATCATCTTCATTACTATAGAATAGGCAAACATAACTTGTTCATAGCATAATTTGTTCAAGAAGAACAAATTATAGAATTGGAAGATTCATATAAACCAACAGTGAAATGTTATCCAAGAAAGCTAATGCAAACTTAAGCTACCTTGGCAGAGGCATGAGTTTTAGAAGGAGGAAGATGATCAGTCTATTGTAGTCATCCTATGCAGACTAAACTGGATATTAAAACGTCTCTTTTAGTTACCAGTTTAGCAAAGTCAGTTTATTAACCACGTTATATGCATAATAAAATGCATAATCACAGTTATGCATATAATTGGTAACAAAGCAAATCAGAGTGTACACCTCAGTAAGGCTATTAACTCCCCCTGAGTAGGGGAAAACATTTTTTATTGATACAGAGGAAAGAGCATCTGGGTAATTGGGGAACATTATATTGGTTATAGTTGAGCAAAGTGGGTTGCCATGTAGGCTAATCACACCTCTCTTTGACAATTAAAGAATATTAATTATTTTATGTGACTTGACTGCCTCTTGTAATCTTGGCTAGGCAACTAGGACTATTGCTTTTATCTCCACTAAGAGGAGAGCACTCCTCCCTTAATTGCATAAGAGACAAGGATAGAAGAATTATATTTTGGACTGGGGATTGGGGTTGACACCAAGTAAACTGGATGGAATTTATAAACAAATAACAAACAGATGTGCAAGTTTAATCTGGTAAAGACAAAGATAACAAGCAGATGTCTTAGGGGCTAGCAGCAGGACTGATAACAACATTCTCTTTCAACCATGTCTTTAAGTCACTTGAGATCAGGAAAGGCTGCATTTCGACCAAGGTAAGTTCAGTCAGAGGCTAATAATTATAAAAGAATACTGCATAAAATTAATTACATTATAAAATCAATATAATGGAAATAAGTTATTATATCTATATCTATATCTATATCTTTCTACAGTCAATAAGTTATTGCTGTAGTCTGTGTTTTGTCTTTTTGTTTCTCCATACTTTACTCAGCATCAGTTCATATGGCTGTCCTACACCTTCTATTTCTTGATATTCTTATTTCCACTATATCATCGTGTTATAATTTATTTAGCCACTAGAAATCATGTCTTAAAAAGGATTTGAACAAACCAGGAGGCACCTGGAGGAAAATTATTAGCATAGTTATGGAACTGGAAATTAGGCCAAATAAAGATTGTTTGAAGGCACTGTGCCTTTTCAATTTTGGGAAAAAAAGAAAGAATTAGGAAAAGATAATGGTCTTCAAGAATTTGAAAGTCTTGGGGGTGGAACCAAGATGCCACATGTCTATGTGACCTCTTCTAAGCTTCCCTCAAATCAACAGTTTAAGCCTCTGAACTGTTTTTGGAGTGACAGAACCCACAAATATTTGGACTATGACAAATTTCCAGAAGAAGATACTTTGGAAGAACTTCAGAAAAGGTCTGATTCAATCAGGCAGGGGGAGATGCTGCTGAGTCCAGGACACAATGCAGGGTGCCTGGGACATGGAGGTGAGGTATAGAGCCAGGATATTGCAGCCTCCACACACCAGGGAATCTATCGTGAAGCTCTTAGTTGTATTATGTCCTGCTTATCAACCGTAGTTCAGCAGATTTGCTGTAAGACACTCAAAGCAAATACAAAAGGCAAATTGTGAGCCCCTGCACTCCGGATCGTGAGAATTGGCCATGTCTACCCAGCACTGGAAGTCGGTCAGAAACACTGGACCCAGGGCAAACTAAAGTGTCTGTCACCCCTTTTGCCTTAAGAGCAGACCTCAACTCTTAAAAAAAAAATGAGCAAAAAAGCAAAAAGAACTCTGACCATACACAGCTATTATGGAGAGAGGTAAGAACAGATGTCAGACCCTGAGGTTCTTAAAGGAAAATCAGCTCCAGATGAAGCCCCAAAGGATGACACGAGTTGATCCCCATTTCAAAAGGCTCTCTTAGAAGAATTCAAAAAGGATCTTAAAAAAGAGTCAGAAGAAAAATAGGAAAGGAAAAGAGATCTTTGCAAGAGGGTATGGAAAAGGAAAAACAGAAATAATCTAATGAAAACTTCTTAAAAATAAATATGATGAAATGGAAAAAAGCATACAACTTCTTACAAAACAAATATGAAAAAGAAACAAATTTGTTGAAAAACAGAATTTGTGAAATGGAAAAAGTGCATTGAATAAAACAACTCATTAAAAATTCAATTGGCCAAACACAAAAGGAGCTAAAAAAGTTAACTGAAGATAATTATTTACTAAAAATTAGAACTGAGCAAATGGAAATGAATGACTCAATGAGACTTCAAGAATCAGTCAAACAAAAAACAAAAAACAAAAAAAAATAGAAGAAAATGTAAAATACCTCATTGGAAAAATAACTGACCTTGAAAATGGATCTAGGAGAGACAATTTCTTGAAGCCCATGATGAAAAAAAAAAAAATGATGGAAATCCTCAAGGAAAACTGCCCTGATGTCCCCAAACCAAAAGGTAAAATAGGCAGTGAAAGAATTCACCAATAATCTCCTGACAGAGACCCTCAAATGAAAACTCCAAGGAATATTGTAGCTAAATTTCAGAATTATCAGAACAAGCAGAAAATAATGCAAGTAGCCAGAAAGAAACAACTTAAATTTTGAGGAGCCACAATCAGGATTACTCAGGACCTAGCAGCTTCCACTTTAAAGGATTGTAGGGCCTGGAATCTGATATCCCACTGATTGACCACTAATTCTTAGACTGAGATGAGATATAAATTCTATTGATACCATTTCTGGATAAAAAATTCAAAACACATGATGTTATATTTCTGGTAGGCTAGCCATTTTTACATGAAGGGCCTGAAAGGAAATTGTTAACAAACAATCTGATTAAAATACTTTTAATGAGACCTAAAAATACTTTTAATGAGACAGTGTATATCTGTTTCCTATTGCATAATTAAATTGGAGGAGAATAATAAAAAGACCAAATAAAATAGAACTACCATTTATCGTTTTCACTATTGTAATATATGAACAACTTGGGGCAGTGAGGTGGCGTAGTGGTTAGAGCACCAGCCCTGAAGTCAGGTGGATCTGAGTTCAAATCTGACCTTAGACACTAAACACTTCCTAGCTGTTTGATCCTGGGCAAGTCACTTAACCCCAAATGCTTCAGCAAAATAAATAAATAAACAAATATATATATATATATATATATATATATATATATATATATATATATATATATAT
>JAJPUD010007456.1:67649-107399 GCA_023553655.1 Myrmecobius fasciatus | reverse complement strand
GTGCATACCCTTTGACCCAGCAGTGTTTCTACTGGGCCTATATCCCAAAGAGATTTTAAAGGAGGGAAAGGGACCCACATGTGCAAAAATGTTTGTGGCAGCCCTTTTTGTAGTGGCAAGAAACTGGAAATTGAAAAGATGCCCATCAATTGAAGAATGGCTGAATAAATTATGGTATATGAATGTTATGGAATATTATTGTTCTGTGAGAAATGACCAACAGGAGGATTTCAGAGAGGATTGGAGAGACTTGCATGAACTGATGCTGAGTGAAATCAGCAGAAACAGGTGAACATTATACACAGCAACAAGACTATACGATGATCAATTTTGATGGATATGCTTCTCTTCAACAATGATGTGATTCAAACCAGTTGTTCTGCGATGAAGATAGTCATATACATCCAGAGAGAGGCCTGTGGGAACTGAGAGTGAACCACAACACAGCATTTTAACGCTTTCTGTGAATATTTCTGTGAAAATTCTGCGAATTTTATTTTCCTTCTTAGGTTGTTTTTTTTTCTTCTTCTCTTTCTAGATCTGATGTTTCTTGTGCAGTAAGATAATTGTATAGATATGTATACATGTATTGTATTTGTTATATGATTTATCCTATTTAGCATGTATTAGATTACCTGTCATCTAGGGGTGGGGGTGGGGGGAAGGAGGGGAAAAGCTTGGGGAAAAAAAAGTTTTTGCAAAGGTCAATGTTGAAAGGTCACTAATATGTTTTGTAAATAAAAAGCTTTATATAAAAAAAGGATATTGTGGGATACAGAAATTTTAATTATATTTATTCCATATTATGAAATTTTCTAGGGTAACTAAGACAATGAATTGTAGGCCTGCATTGGCAGTCATATCTCACAATTTATATCCACTTTAACTTTGCTTCTCAGTGTTCCCCTACACTTATGCTTTAATAATTATTTTTTAGATGCAGAAAGTACTGGGGAACTTAAATATCAATTCTTTTAAGGTTTGCAGTCACAGCCCAAGATGTTAGAATTGCTCTTGGTAAGGAAGGCACTGAGACCAATTGCTTAGTCTCATCTACTGTACACTGAGTGTACTGGTTTTATGTAATACCTTAATTCTCACTCTCTGTTGTTGTTCAATCATTTTTCCATGTTCAACTCTTCATTGACTTCATTTGAACATTATCAAATTATGTTCCACTGTTCACTGACTCTATTTAGGACATTTTTTTTGTCAAAGAAGACAAAGTAGTTTTGCCATTTTCTTCTCCAGCTCATTTTATAAATGAGGTAATTGAAACAAACAGGGTTAAGTATTTTGTCTAGGGTCACACAGCTAGTCAGTGTCTGATGCCATATTTGAATTTAGGAAGATAAATTTTCCTGACTCAAGACCTGGTACTCTATTCACTCTACCACCTAGCTGCCCCTATCACTCTCTGAAGACTTCCTAAGTCAAGGTTTATCCTATAATCAGATCAATGCTCAAGGATTCCCAAAGCAGAGACAACAATAAAACTTCTAAAGATCTTGTGCTTATCACAAATTCTCACCAACCAGGGAGCTGTGCCTGAATATCCTTATATACATTCACATTCAAAATTTGATTTCTTCTTTCACTCCCAGCAGCATCACTCAGAAGCAATTTCACTCCAATCACAGTGTCAAGTTTCTGTCTATGCTCTGCATCCATATCCTGAAGAACTCACCTGACATAACAGCTATAGATTACTAGCATTGAGACATTGCTAGCATTTCCTTTATGGCTTGAAATTGAGTTTGTTAGACAGCAACTATTCACCTTCTTAGGTGCATGTTTACAGAGATAGTTTTCTTGTGTTCTTGTTTTTGTTATTATATTGGGTGTGTAGAAGGTTCTTTTTAGGTCCTTATTGTACCACTAAAGAGGCACTTTTGGGGGGAAGTGGAGTTTGAGAAGTCTCTTAAACAAAATGTGAACTTTTCTTGGCAGAGTTATGAACCCTTTGAGATGTTCTGGTATTTGTTGCTCCATTGAGGTTCAACTGATAATCAAGATGTTGCAGCAAGTTAATATAGCCAAGTCACAACCTTAGGTTTGACTTTTAAAGAAGGATGCAGATGAAAAAAGTCAGGGAGAGATAGGGGAAGGGAGGGAAGGAGGAGAAAAAAGGAAGGAAGGAAAGAAGTAAGAAAGAAAGGAGGAAGGAAGGAAGAAAGGAAGGAAGGAAAGAAGGAAGGAAGGAAGGAGGAAGGAAGAAGAAAGGAAGGAAGAAAGCAAAGAAGGAAAGAAGGAAGGAAGGAAGGAAGGAAAGAAGAAAGGAAGGAAGGAAAGAAAAAAGGAAGGAAGGAAAGAAGGAAGAAGAGGAATACAGACAAAGAAAGATGCAAAGAGACGATTGTGAAAAATGAGGCTACACAAAAATTCAGAAACATCTTGGATGAAGTACTGCAAAAACACAAAGCCCCAGAGATATGAGCAGGGAACAGAGTCAGTGATGAGATGGCAAGATATTTGTAGACAAAGTAGGAAGATAGAGGAACCCTAACATGGAAATGAAGTTATTCTGAATCCAAAATTCCAGGGCCCAAGGTCTTATTTGAGGGATATCTAAATAGAATTTTAAAAATCATCAGGAAGAGTGACTGGATCTAACTGAAGACTCATATAATCACTATCTTTGGGTTGGAATGAATATCCTGTGAGATTTCTTCCAATTCTAAAATCCTGATTAGATGATTTTGCTACTATTTCAGATTCTGTCATTATAGAATCTGATAATGACTATAGCCAAATAGAAAATAGATAATTATTTGTTTTCTTCACTTCCAGATTTACCTCACAGAACAGAACCAAAAAGACAATTCTGTGGCTTTGTTGCTAAATATCCCATTATTTTTCACCATGTTAATTCACTTAATTCATATTGCTTTAAAATTTACATAGCACTTTACATACATTATCTTCATTAGACACTCACAATAATCCTATAGGTAGATAAGGAGTGAACACCATCATTTTTACAGATTTGTACACTGAGGCTTTTTGGGGTAGCTAAGTAGCATGATGAATAGAATTCTGGCCCTGGAGTCAGGAGGATCTGAGTTCAAATCAGTCCTGAGATACTTGCTAGCTGTGTGATCTTGGGCAAACTATTTAACCCTTTTTGCATTAGTTTCCTTATCTGTAAAATGAGCTGAAGAAGGAAATGGAAAACCATTTCAGTATCTTTGCCAAGAAAATTCAAATGGGGTCATGAAGAGTTAGACATGACCGAAACAATTCAACAGTATCAACCATGAATTTACAGATTAAGTGATTCTCCTATGGTAACGCAACTAACATACATCTGAGGCAAGATGTGGATCTCAATATCCCTGATTCCAAGCCCAGCACTTTCTCCAGTATTCTACCCTGTCTCATTATACCTTGATGAGGTAGACAAGAACTTTAGCTGTTTGATAGGTTATGCCATGTCATTTTCTTTGTCTATTATTTTTTTTTACTTTTGATATATTATTTTACAAAGACCAGCTAATAGCTTTGTTTTGATCTTTATCTAGTATGCAGCGAATATTAGCCTTTTTCATAACCTATTCAATAAAAAGTTAATTGTTAGGAATTCTTTGAATAGGGAGACAAAGGATATTCATAGTAATCCATTAACTATCTTGAGCTGGCAAAAAGTGCTCTTTTATAAACCATATAAATTATGAAATAAAATATTAAATGATGCTCTTTTGCCCTGAAAAATAAATACCTTTATAAAGTGAAGACAGAAATTCATATTAGTTCTTTATAAAGATACATTTCTCTGGTTCTGTTTATTCTCTCTAGAAACATTTCATGTGAGGATTGTAAGCCTCTATCTTAATCATTACCAATTCCCCAGAATTCTTAGTCACTGGTGAGGGCAAGCTGTGATAAGTCTAGGTATTAAACTTATAAATAGTAAACACTATAAACTTATATGTGAGGCAAAATGAAGAGAGAATATCTATTCCATCCAGCAATGGCAAACTGCTTTTTTTGGAGAAATGTCTTTTGTCTACATTATATTGCATATTAAAGTTTCTTTGCAAAGCATTTTATAAATATTATTCTATTTTGTCCTTGCAAAAACCTTGGGAACTAGGGGCTGTTATAATACCCATTTTATAGATGTATATGATATACTGAATGCTACATAACCATATATTCCTCTGTGACAGAATGATGTTATCTAATGTAATAATGGTCAGTTTTGTTATTATTATTGTTATTTGTTTTTAACTTAATATATTTTTATTGTCATTTTCAGTCATGACCGAATTTCATGACCTCATTTGGTGTTTTATAGGCAAAGATACTGGACTAGTATACATTTCCTTTTCCAGTTCATTTTACAGATGAGCAAACTGAAGCAAACAGGGTTAGGTGACTTGCCCAAGATCACACAGCTAATAAGTATCTGAAGGCCAATTTGATCTCAGGAAGGTGAATCTTTTAGATTCCAGGACTAGCACTCAGTACACTGAGCCACCCAACTGATTTGTATAATAAATACTTCCCAATAAATACCCAAGTAACTTATACTTGGTCTTACCTCCTATTTCCAAATACATTCTCTAGGAACAATAACACAAAACTACGGTAATGTGATTGCCACCAATAACACACATCACTATCTATATTTCCAATTTACCTATTTGTTATTAAAGACAGTTATTAGATGTGAATGTTATCTGGATTTTTTCTTTTAGTGTTATATTCCTTTAAATTTTGTAGTTACATATATTGTTAACATACAGGATGATAAAGGCAGGGTTCAAAAGGATTTTGACAAGCTGTAGCATGGAGATAAAGGTTATAAAATTAAATTCTTTAGGGAGAAATACAAAATCATAGACTTATGAACAAAGTAATCATGGGTATAAAAGAGAAAGACAGCAATTTAAGAAAGATCTGAGGGCGTTAGTGAACTTAAAGCATGACACTATTGTATTGTATTGTCCTGTGATAGATTAAAAGAAAGGCAATGAATTGTTGGGATGAGTTGAAATGCATAGGATTCAGGAATAAGAATATATCAGTCCCACTGTACTCTGCCCTAAAGTCGCCTCATTTATGGTATTGTGTTAAATTCTGCATGCCACATTTTGGAAGGTTATTGACAAGCTGGAAAGTGTCCAGAGGAGGGATACTGTAGGGTCTAGAGTCTATGTCAAATGAGGATCAATTGAAAGAACTATATTTTGCTTGGAGAACCTAAAGAGGGTGGGACATAACAGATGTATTTAAATCTTTGAAGGGCTACGATATGGTGGAGGGATCAGACTTGTTCTCTTTGGCACATGAGTACAAAACTAGAAGGTGTATATAGAAGTTCCAGAGTGGCATATTTAATCTTGATATCTGAAAGAAAACAAAGAAACTCTTCCTAACATTTAGAGATAGTAAAAAATGCAGTGCTTCCTCACCCCTCTTGGGAATTCTTCACACTGAATCTAGATGGCCACTTCTCAGGTATGTGATAGTGGGAATTTCTTTTGTCTAGATTGGTGTAGAGGACCTTTGAGGTCTGTTTCAACTCTAAATCCTGGTAACTGTGTCACTTTTTCTTTTTTGATTTGCTTTCTTTGATTTTAATTACTTCTTATAGTTCTTCTTGTGTTTCTTTTGATGCCTCCCCTAATTCTTCTTTCTCCAAGATAAATATTCCCAGTGCCTTTAACTACTTTTCATATTGCATGGGCTAAAGGATATTTGCTTAACAGATGCCTATTGAATTAACATTCAACACTTATAGGTGGGCTGAATTAGTATAAAATAATGAAATCTAAATTATTACACAGATTTAGTGCTTAGAAAGCATTTTTTTGATATACCATTGCAGAAACCTTGGGAAAAAATGAAATGAGGTAAATCAAGTATCCCTGTTCTTATCGAAGTTTATTTAAGGACAGGTGACTTAGTAGTTCATATTCAAAGCCTCAATATTTTAGAGAGAGAATTTGCCAGAACTTAAGCTTCATTTTTGGAATCCAGGGTCATTTCTGATCCATGATGAAGCATTCAAGTATAATTTTTAATTTTTTTTATTTTTTTGCTGAGGCAGTTAGGGTTAAATGGCTTGCCCAGGGTCACACAGCTAGGAAGTGTTAAGTGTCTGAGGCCAGATTTGAACTCAGGTCTTCCTGACTTCAGGGCTGGTGCTCTATCCACTGTACTACCTAGCTGCCCTAAGTATAATTTTATGAAACAATCTCTGGTTCAATGTTTATTACTTATATTTTGTTCATTTTTTCGTTCTCTATTTCCCTTTGTTAGGAGTTATGTATGTCTTGGTTACCAGTTCTCTTATTTGGTCTTATTTACATGTTTTATTTGCTACTATCTATATATGAAATAGAGAGAGATGGGGAAAGGGAGGGAGGAAGAGAAAAAGACATATACATACACACACAGACACATATCACAGAGACAGAGAGATGGAGAGAGAGAGACAGAGAGACAAAGCAAGAGATGGAGATGAGGAAGGGAGAGAGAGAGAGAGAGAGAGAGAGAGAGAGAGAGAGAGAGAGAGAGGAAGATTTTTCCTTTCTTTGTACATTTTCAATTAAAATTGTTAAACAATATCAATGGGTCTTCTACTTGGGCAACTAAGATCTTTAATTTTTTTTGCTTTAAATTTCAATTTCATAATCTTTAGTGATATTTCTATGTGATTTTTGGCAGTATCATCTATTCCCATAAACTATAAGGGGTAGATAGTGATTGTTTGACTTGACAAATTTTTAGACAATCTCTGTTATGTCCCAGGTGCATGCCCCAAGACAACAGCATTTCTCTTTCTTATTTTGGTCAGGTTGACAAATAGCAACCTTGCTACCACTCAGCAGGCAGTCATCAATCACTACGACTCTGCTTTTTTCCTCTGACCAATAATGAATGACTTTTCACCTGAGGGAATCTATGGCACACCATCATTATTGCTTGGGGAGCAAGAGACTATGTTCTCCTGAAATTTCTTCCAGCTTTTCCCTTTATATGAATAGAATCTTATTATCATTTGCTTACAGATGTCCCCTGTTTCTTTTCCTTCCCTGGAAATACATAGATATCAGTAATAATATAGCATTAGTCTTTCATGATTAGTTATTCAGTTATGTCTGAGTTTCATTTGGTACTTTCTTGGCAAAGATACTAGAGTAGTTTGCCCTTTCTTTCTCCAGCTGTCATTTTACAGAAGATAAACCAAGACAAATAGGGTTAGGCAACTTTCCCAGGATCATACAAGTAAATAAGGTTAGATTTGAACTCAAAATCTCTGTATAATGAATAGAAAAGTGAATCAATTAGAGAATTATAGTGAGCTTTAGAGAATTAATGTCACATTGTGGATAGATTGTTGGACTTGGACTCAGGAAGATGACTTCAAATCCTACACATTAGCTATATGAATGATTATTTAACTTGTTGAAGACTCAATATTCTCATAATTAAGAAGATAATAATACTTCTGGTACCTATGCACAGAGATGTTGTGAAGCTCAAATTAAACAATGGGTTGAAGGGCTCTGTAAACATTAAAGTTGTCTATAACTGCCATTTGTACCAGAAGGAGAAGGAGAAGCAGAAGGATGAGGAGAATCAAAGGTGGTAGGACACTTATCATTGCTACAACATGAGAGTTCCAACACTTGGAATTATATCTAAATACTGTTGCTGTTTATTCTCAAAATATGTCACTTGTTCCATCATTGCATTGGGTAAAAAAACAAATTACTAATTCATTCTCATCACTTAGCACAGTACCTTGTATGTAACTAGCACTTTTTATATGCCTATTAAATTAAATGAAAGTTGGATGAATGTTGGTCCATGTCTTATGTTTGCTTAAAGGAAAGAAATCCAACTATGTTTCTGGAAGACACGGATTTGTTAGCTTGGTATTTAAAGTTCTTCACTGACTGGATCCTATCTACTCTTGCAGACTTATTCATATTCCTCCCTTTCAAACATTCTATGTTGCAACTAATCTGTCCTACTTGTTCTTCCCCATAATTGGCATCCTGTATCCTACCCCTCTGCCTTTGCATATGCTGTTCCCAAATTCTGAAATGTTCCCCCTCTTCACTTCCCCCTCAAGTAATTCTTAGCATTCCTTCGAGGCTCTGTTCAAGCTGCCTCCACTTGGAAGCCCTCCTTAATCTTCCTCATTGTTAGTGCTATCCTCCTCATTTCATCATGTATTTATTTGTCTGAGTGATATTATATTTTCCCTCCTCAATAGAATGTAAGCTCTTTGAGAAGTAATATATTTCATTTTATCATTATACCCCCAGTACAGTTTTCATATATATCCTTCACATGGTAGACACACAATGATTTTTTAAATGCTTGTGGAATTGAATTGAGTGTATTGCAAAAACCTAGAGAAGTTTAATGAATATGAAATCCCAAGTTCAAAGATATAGATGTTCTATTTATACTCCTAAGTTTTTGATATATGCAAACTCTTTTCTATTCAAAAACTCCAACATTAAGATTTTTCTTAGACATATCCTAAAAGTAGAAATTACAGGGCTAGTCCTATGCACAGCTAGAGAGCAACAGAGAATGTCTTTTCTCTCTTTTATATAAGACAACTTAAAATATTGAAAATAATTATGTCTCTCCTAAATATTCTTTTTTTTCAGGCTAAACATCTTTTTCAATCTTTTGTTATAGTAATCTTTTGTTACTATGGGAACATAGTTGTGTCAATGTTGCCTCTTAAATTATGATGCATAGAAATAGATACTTTATTTCAGATGTGGTCTGAGCAGTACAGTGCACAGAATGTGTATTACCTCCTGTTAGTTGATCATTATTTCATTATTAAATGATCATCTCTGGGGTGATATGGAATTTGTAAAAAAAAAATGGGTTTCTCTCATTCTCTTTTAAACCTTGTTTATTGTACATAGCCACTTTTTAAATTTGAGATTTAGGAGGATAATTTGTTTCTTAAAACATGATTGTTGGGGCCCCTAAGTGGCAGAGGGGATAGAAGACCAGCCCGAAATTCAGGAAGACGTGAGTTCAAATCTGGCCTCAGACACTTAACATTTCCTAGATGTGTGACCCTGGGCAAGTCTTTTAACCTTAATTGCCTCAGCAAAAAAAAAAAAAAAAAAAAAAAAAGCAAAAGAAAACATGCTTGTTTCATTGTTCCATGCAGGAATGGCCTAACACTTGGAGTATTTGTGAACTTTTTACATTTCTGAATGAGTTTCATAAGTGAAGGTGAATTTGATTTATAAAATTGCATCATCAATGAAAGGTGATAATGCTGGACTGGTTAAATTAAAACCATAATCTATAATTACCAATCCCAGAAAATCTTGGATACCTGATAAAATGAATAATTTTTTATTGTAAATATTTAGTCATGAGGAAGTTCAGTGGATAACACAGTGGAAAGAGCATTCATTGATCTTGGAGTCAAGAAGTAAGGAATTCAATACTTGCCTGGAGTACTTCCTAGCTACATGACCAAGTCATTTAATAGCTTTTATTCTCATTTTCTTCAAAAAATGAACATAATAGCACCTACCTCACAGGGTTGTTGTGAGGATCAAAAGACAAAGTGAATGTAAATTTTATTATTACATTTTAAAAATTATCTAAAAATAAAGTTAAAAGTAACAAATCAATTTCTTAGAGTAACAACAATTGTTTTATAAGATTTAAAAGAGTAAGATGTATTCCTATTAAGTGCCCATAAAAGTTTACAAAACTTAGTAAAACTTTTACTATATGGAAATACATTAAATTTAATTAAAAATTTTCTTCTTACTATGGCAACTTCTTTTTTTATAAACTGTTTCTATAATATTGTTGAAAAATAAAACAATGAAATGCTAAATATACTTCCTCTAAATTCTAATTATTTATACCTCAAAATATTCAATGAAAGACATTAAATATTGGCTTAAAATTATTTCCTATTGATAGGTCTCATGAAACATTTTGCAATTTTTCTCACTTGCTGTCTTGATAGATATCACTAATTTGTAAACAGCTGAAATTCTTTTGTTTTGTTTTGTGTGTGTGTGTGTGTGTGTGTGTGTGTGTGTGTGTGTGTGTTTGTAATTTAGGTTTTGGAAACATCTCACCACGGACAGAAGGTGGAAAGATATTCTGTATCATCTATGCCTTACTGGGAATTCCCCTTTTTGGTTTTCTGTTGGCTGGAGTTGGAGATCAACTAGGGACTATATTTGGAAAAGGAATTGCTAAAGTAGAAGACACATTTATTGTGAGTAGTCAAATATTATACTATATATATATATATTTGTTACAAAACTTGCCAATGTTTGATGAGGAAAACAAAGAAAAAATTGAAGAAATAAATTTATTTTACTACATTCACGGTAAATATATTTTTCTATATGTTACTACATTTTATGACTTAGAGTTTAACTGATTGAAATTTTATAGAACTTTAAGATCCATGGTACTTTATATACATTCTTTTGTTTGAGTGGAAAATTGGATGATAATTCACCTATTTAAATTCCAGATTAAAAAAAAAACTATAACTCTAAGTTAGTGATTTTAATATTTTTGCAGTATTAAATTAAAGGGAATATTAGGGCATCATCATCATCATTATCATCGACAAGGCAGCTAGGTGATTTAGTGAATAGAGAACTAGGTTTGGAGTTAGGGAGACAATTTTCTGAGTTCAAATTTGGCCTCAAATACAAGTTCTGTGACACTTAGTAAATCACTTAACCCTATTTGCCTCAATTTCCTCATATGTAAAATGAGCTGGAAAAAGAAATGGCAAACCACTCCAATATTTTTGCTAAGAAAGTCACAAATGGTGTCATAAAGAGTCATGAAACTACTGAACAACAACAAAAAATATCATATATGAGACATAAATATCATATATGAGCATAACACACTCGATAGAAAGCTGGTCTGTCAAGAAGACCTGGATTCAAGTCTTGCTGCTGATACCTAATAACTATGTAATTCATGGCAAGTTACAACCTTTCAGTGCCCTAGGCAACTGTCTAAGAGCTGCATTGGTAGGAGACTCCTTCCTTTGAGTTGCCTATGTGAATAAAACAGGCCCAATCCAAAATAAAAATTTATCATGGATAATCAAATTTTACAAGTATTTTCAGTTCATTTCAACAGACAGTTATTGACTACCATAAAGACCCGCATCTTTTTCGATTTTTAAACTTTATGTTTGAATTAGCTTGTATCCTTTTGTGCAATTACATGTGAAGATGAGATTAAAAAGTTATTCTACAATTGTACTAGTTGGCAGGAAAGAGCCAACTTGATATCCAAAGTTGACTATTAAAAATCCATGTGAATAATTTGGATTTGCCATTTTGTGATTATATTTTTGCTGCAATTGTATGTATACATCAATGACATGTCATATGATAACTGTTATTGTTGTCTGAGAACATCATATTCTTAGATAATAAAAGACTTTTGTAAAGCAAAGCAGGTGTAATTGATAAAGCTAAGAAATTGACAGGAGAACACTCAGAAAATAAAGGAAGAAAGACGATAAAAATAGAGTATGAAAATATAAAGAGAGAAAGGGAGGGGGCAAGAAAGAGAGAGAAGATAAATGGGAAAGGAAAGACAAGATTAAAAAGAAGCCTATGGTAAGCTTCATAATGTACTCAGTCATACTAAGTTGTAAACCTCTATTGTTTTTGTTCATTTTCATCATGATTTATACATTTGTATACAAATAGTCTTGATATGATTATATAGTCAAGTCTCAGGCAAGATTTTAGTGACCCATTTAATATAGATATGAACTTTAAGTTGCTTTTCCAATATTCATGATCCAATATATTTTCATATAGATTTATCCATAACTTGTCCATCTCCTCTTATTTCATAAAATAACTTTGGTTGTTAAGGCCATGTAAAACAGGCCCAGATGGGAACCCCAAATCCACATACTTAGGACTAGTAAACAATTAAAGCTTTACTTTCTTCCCTCTTGTGGTCCCTCCTTTCCCTCTTTCCTTCACTCCCTCCTTCTTTCCTTCTTTTCTTCCCCCCCTCTTTCTCTTCCTTCCTCCCTCCTTTCCTTCCTTCCTTCCTTCCTTCCTTCCTTCCTTCCTTCCTTCCTTCCTTCCTTTCTTCCTTCCTTCCTTCCTTCCTTCCTTCCTTCCTTCCTGACTTCCTTCCTTCCTTCCTTCCTGACTTCCTTCCTGATTTCCTTCCATCTTCTAGTCAAGTAAACCAAATAACAATAAGAACATATATTAGGGCCATTACTTTGTTTAAGTCAAATCAAGTCAAAAAAAACTTTCATTAAGTTTCTATTATGTGTCAGGCACTTTGCTAAATGCTGAGGATACAAAAAAGGTGTCCTACTCATGATCTAAATGAGAGACAACATGTTAAGTGCAATACAAGAACAATATATGAACAGGATAATTTAGAAGTAATTTCAGAGGGAAAGCACTAGCATTAAAGGGGACTGAAAAAGGCTTCTTGGAGAAGATATTTTAGCTGAGAATTTGAAAAAGCCAGGGAAACCAGGAGGTAAAGATGAAAAAGGAGAAAAATCCATGTGTGGAGGATAATTCCAAGTACTCAAAGAAGAAATTAAAATGTCTTCTTCTTATATCATTGTGCGTATCAAATATTGAGTTCCATCTTTACTCCCTCAATTAAGAATACTTCTAGAAAAAACATTCCCCCAATAATTTTCCTGTAGAATAAAAAAAAATTTAGTCTAAGCAAAAAGTAAGGTAAATATAATTAACTTTCAATAATTAAATTATATTAAAATGTTTATCTTGGGACCATCTACATCACACATGTCTTCTACAGATGTAGATAACTGTTAGTAAATATCATCAAGGGGACTAACAAAATTATTACTTGTAATTATTTTTACATAAATGTGCATTTTCAATTTTTCAGGCACACCAATAATGAAACTCTTCTTTTTCTTTCATGCCCAGAAGTGGAATGTGAGTCAGACTAAAATTCGAATCATCTCAACAATCATCTTCATATTGTTTGGGTGTGTTCTCTTTGTTGCTCTACCTGCAGTCATATTTAAGCACATAGAAGGTTGGAGTGCTCTTGATGCCATTTATTTTGTGGTCATCACATTGACAACTATCGGTTTTGGTGATTATGTTGCAGGTAAAGTTTTTTGTTTCTACTTCTTTTCTATTTTTAATGCTCACATCTATTCTTTTCACAGTTATTTCAGTAGGGTTTGAATGAGAAGAGAGAAGACTGCCTTGTTATTAAACTGAACTGAAGATTATGGTAGAATTCAAGAATATAGTTGTCATATGACATTTGAGATAGGCAGAAATATAGAGATTCAATTTCCACTTTGTAAAGGAATTTTAAACTTCTTATTCTCCAGTCACACTGTAGGTTTAGAAACTATGCCAATGCTAGTTTTCCTTGTTCCTTTTTGAACCCATTCCAGCTTAATATAATTCTGTTATATGACAGCATTTTGAAAAAAAAATCACTGATTTTGACTTTCATCTTTTACCTTTGCTTTACATATACTTTCTTCTTTTTTCTCTTTCTATTTGCTTCATGGAAAATGTCATGCCCTTTTTTGTTCTTGACTTCGCTGATACTATGATTTGGTTTTACTCCACCTTTTGTTTGGTCGCCTCCAAAATTTAATATGTCTTCTGTTCTTATCTTTTAAGCCCTCTGCCTTTAGCAGAAAATTTGCTTTCAGTTCACCAAAATACTGATTTATAGTTTCATTTAATATTGCAGTTAGAAGGGACAGTAGGGATTACTTCATTTAAACTTCTCATTGTAGAGATGAAGAATTTCATTTCAGAGAGGTGACATGTTTAAGTAATAGTCAAAGCTGGATTCTAAAGCGCGACTTCTTGTCCTAAGGCCAAGGGGCCAAGACTCTTTCCCCTCAATAATGCTATCTTTCTATGATAAACCCGGGAAACACATTTTTATTTTTTTCTTTTCATTTATTTTTCTCCTGTAACTCAGTCAGTGTTTTTATCAATAAAGAGAAAAAAAGAAAAACTATATGAGGAACTCCCTCTAGCAAGGCAGATCAGCACCTTCTGTACAGTCTCTAAGTTTAGAGAGCTATTTAGGGATGAGGGGAAGGTGTGTGTGTGTGTGTGTGTGTGTGTGTGTGTGTGTGTGTTCTTTTGCCTGGTTCAATATCCAATATGTCAGAGGCAGGATTTGTCTCTGAGGCCAGTTTTCTAAACATAATGCCTCAAAGTCTTTCATCATTTTTATCAAATATTTTAAAACCATTTTGGGGAAGTTTAAAATACCAAAGCAATTCTTAATTTTCAAGATAATAATAATTTAGCCTAGATAATGATATATATTTTTCATTTATAATCTGATTTTTATCTTGATTCCTTCCTTTGGCATTTTCAGTACTTGTTAACATATGCACAAGAAGATAAGAAGAGAAGAGAAAGGAAGAGAAAATCTATCATTCACCTGATTTTAAATGGAGTTTTAAAGGTTTCATTTGAGAAATAGGTTAAATCATGGTTAAAATAGATTTAGAGATTATTTATGAATTTAATTTTTCTATTTTCCTCCTTATTTTGTTCTTTCTTTTAAAGTCTAACAATAGACTATTAGAGTATTTTTGTGTATTCTTTAGTTCAAAATTTACCTAATTGAAGTGATGGAGGAAAAAAAAAGGTGATTCTGCCATAAGATCGGCAAAATCTCTTCTAAAATTATGTTTCCTCATGAATTTGGTTTAAAACAATTTTTTTTCAAAAGAAAAATGAAATTTAAAAAATTTAAAAAGAAAATTATTTTTGATATTACCAAAAAGTTTTGTAATTTCAAAATCTGTATGGCATCAGAGACACATAGAAAAGTTATGATTACTAAGGAGCAAAGAGCTAAGGAGCTAAGGAGCAAAGAGCAAATGTATCATTGTAGGCATGATTGGAGGGAACAAAAATGAAAGTTTTTCAGAAAGAAGTATAGAATAAAATGATTGAGAAACCTTCTGATTTAAGACTGTCATAGGGTTTTATGCTCCTGGTACACAGATGTACTGTGTAACTATAATTGTGGTATTCTGTGTTCCTACTGGATAGAAAGCAGGAAAACTAGAGATAGCAATTAGTACAGAAAACCAGAGAACAGATGTTCACTTTTTCTTTTGACTTGGCTACTCTTTCTCATGTTATTTGAGATGAGGGTGTCTGAAGAGTGTGGCAGTGAGAATTCTGAGCACTGTTGACTAAGAAAGCCTGTGACAATTAGAGTTGAACATAAAAATTTATAACTACCCACTGGCAAGAGCGATTAGTGCTTTTAAACTCAACTCTACTAAATTTTGTAATTACTTCATAAGCTCCGGGACAAACCTAATATCATTTAGAAGGAGGTGCCCTAACCATGTCTGGGAATAAAGCTAGGGTTAATCAGACATATAGCAGTTATAGATGGAAGAGAAAGTACTACGTTGTAGCTAAGCTTTTTCTTTAAATAGTATATACATATATGCACACACATATATATTCATATATAAATGCTATTTAAATATTCATCTAAATTTTAATTTAAATTTACTTAGTCCATATATATTAAATAATTTATTATGAAAATTATGATATATATGATGCATATGCATATATTCATATGTATACATAAAAATAATCTTTTAAAATGACATTTAGTAACAATGATTGGGTTTGATTTAATTAAGAGCTGTGTGTTTAATAAATTTACAAGAATAATTTAATTGGATTATTTGGAAGAAATGATAGCTAATATGGAAAAGAGATGTCATAAGAGAAAAACCACTTTCAGATATTTGAAGAACTGTTATATGAAAATGGGATTATTTTATTTTCCTTTAACTCAGAGGAATGAATTAAAACAACTGGGTACAAGTACAATTTTGTCTCATTATAAAGAAAAGCTTCCAAAGAGGAGTGTAGAAAAAATGGAGTAGATGACATGATGAGATTGTGAGTTTTCTCTAACATTTGAGGTGTTTGAACAGAGAAACTAGACTGCGATAAAAATTTAGTCTTTATGTAGAAATTGGATTAAAAAGCCTCTATTAGCTTTTCTAATTATGAGCCTATGATTTGCTAGTGATTCTCTAGGGAAGACATGCTAATCTCTTTATAAATTATATCTATGGAATAATCCTGCTTGTTTGGAACACAAAACAGGGGGATCATTTCTACTCATCTGTTGTTAGCTTATCCTAATTGCAGATCAAATAAGGAGGAAAGAAAGGGTCTCTTGATTTTTTAACTGGCCAATCCCAAAACACAGACAGAAGTACTAAGTACTTAGTAGCTTGTCCTTTATCTCTTTTTATCTCATTTCTCTAATTGAATATATATTGAATGGACCATTTATTATGCAAATCATATTTATGTGGAAATAATATTTCTATTTGAAAGAAAGCATGCTATAGCTTTTTTAATGGAAAATATAATAGTGAAAACTCAGAACTGAGTCTGGAAAAAAAAGAATCTGGTAGAATAAAAAATTGAATGTCATCCATCCTTTAGAACATACCAATTTCAAATGGTCAAAGAAAGCAGGAAGTATGAAAAGAGTTTTATAAGGGAAAAAATGTTTATTTTCCCCCCCAAGCCACAAAAGGTGTCCTTTAATAAAAAAAAAGTAAAGAATATTGGTAGTCATAATTAGAGTCTGAATTAAAATACTTGTAAAGAAAGGGATATAATATATGAAGATGAGACCATAAATAAGGTGAATTGAAACATCACTTCAAAACACTTTAATTCAAAAGCATGACCAAAAATATTGCCAGCCTTATACTGCAGGAACTGTAAGTTTTATGTTTTAATATAAGTAAGAAAGCATGTTAGTATAAAACATCCTTAAGAATGTGAGCATTCACCATTAGTTACTAACTCACTATAGTAATAAAAACTATTGATTTAATTTGGAGGTTTGTAAGAAAATAGATTCAGAAGTAGAAATGACATCAAAAGTCATCAAATATTACCCTTTTATTTTATAGATGAACTGAGATGTGGGGAAGATTAATGTCTTGCCAAAAGTTACATTTTAGATGTTATATTGGAACCTAGATCCTCTGTCCCCAAAGTTTGTGCTTCCCCAATAATATATATATATATATATATATATATATATATATATATATACATACATAGCACTGCAATCAGTACTAGATGACTAAACTCCATGAAATAATATTTCTTGTTGTGTTTGGATGCCCAACAAAACACTATCAATTGTTTTATTTATTTCTCTCAGACCATTATTCTCATTTAGCCAAAATTTCCTTGTAGCTTTGTTGTTTAATTTATAGCAGGAATGTTAAAGTTGGAAATTCTATTGGTATGGCAACTTGTTAATAATTGGATAAGCATCCCATATCTATAATATCAAGAATTAAGTCAATGACTTTAAGTAGTATAAAATAATGCTGTGATTCTTCTCCTATATGACATTTTTTCTTTATCAGTCTGCTACAATCTTCATTAAGGATCCATATAGGATCAAAAAAAATTTTGTATTTTTTTTGCTTGGATGACTATTTCATTATCTAGTGACCAACCTACTGGAAATGGGTTTCTTTTTGCTTAAATCAATAGGATCTCCTTTGGAAACTTTTTTTTCTAACATGTTAAAACCTTCTAGGACTTACATTTCACTCAAGTAGCCTTTGAGAATGCAAACAATTTTGGGATGTCAGAAGACAGGATTTTAGACCCAAGAAAATGAATAGGGTTTGTGAAATATTTAACAGTTCCCAGTTTTGTAGGTTTTCTCCTGCTTCATCATATTGCATAAATTTCAAGTTAGAAGTGACAATTAAGAATGGAAAAATATACTTTTCTGAGATTAAAATCCACATACAAAACATTGTGGGTTGACTGTTTTACCCAAACAGACCTTAAGTGATTAAGCTAATTTACCCTTCTCAAAATGTGACATCCTGTTTATAAGAAAGACATAAAAAGTCATCTTGATCATGAACCAATTCTTCTAAAATGGAATCTTGGTGTACTTATTTGTTAAGTGAGTCATGAGTTCTTGGATGAAACTTTCCTAAAGATTGATTTGAAAAAGAACATTTTTGGCAAAACAATATCCTTTTGATTTCACCAAAATGGAAATATTTGAAAAATGAAATTAGCTGATGAACTTATTTTGCAGATACTTTGCATGTAATATTCCTGTTAGTCCTTTGAATTTTCAAATGTGTTTTCCCATAAGTTTTATAAGCATAGATCATCCATCATAAGATTTTGCTGCTATTGCTGGCATCCCTCTCTCAGTAAAGCCTAAACAAATGTGAAGACCAACACCTTTATGTTAGAATCTGAAGATCTTATTATTTACCTTGTAAAGTTGTATTTGTGACTAAGGTAATGGTTCTTCAATGTAAAACTTACTTTATTATTTGTCAAACTTTCATTAGAAATACTGAACTGTCTATATGTATAAGAGTAAGAGGTGTTATGACCACTTGGATTTTTTCCCTGTCAAATGAAATAGGTTACTTGAAATTAAGCAATCAAAACCCTAGCCCAAACTGGGACAAATTCAGTTATCTGTGTTTATGTGGAATAGAATATTTTGATATAGAAGACTATATGATAGTGGTTGGTGGATGAAAGGCAGCAGTAACACAGAGGATAATTGTGTCATTGTTCCAGAAAAGGGTGGTCCATCACCCAGAGAGGCTGAGTCCTCAGAGGTGATAATGGGTCTGGAGTGGGACATCTCAGTGATGGATATTTGGTGGAGTGGATAGGAGACTTGGCAATAAACACTCCTCTGAAGGACAGTAAAGCAAGACATAATGGAAAGCATAAATATCACTATTGTGTGAGAAAATATGCCATATCCCTCTTTTCCTTTGGAATTAACTTTTTTGTGTATCTAGGAACAAAACCCTTTTCATGCCATACCATTGACAGTTCTGGATACAACAGAGGAAATATATAGATATAATTTTTATAAATTCAATTTAACAAACATTTATTAAGCACTCACTCATGTAGCCTGGGATACAAAAATGCAAAATAACATAGTATTTGTCCTCTAAGAGGTTACAGTCTAAAAGATAGGCTAAGATATACACATAACTGAATATATTATAATATTATAACTGACTTAGAAAGGTCAGTCAGAGAAGAATGAAAGATCAAGAGAAAGGGAACATTTCTAATTGAGGATAGGCTTGCCAACCAATTGTTGTGTTATGGGTCTGGCTACTCTTTTATCACAGAAACTGGTTTGTTTCTCACGAATATGCTATTTTATATCTATTGTGTTTTTGTCATTGCAGTTGGTAGTGTTAGTTTTAATTTTGGCAAGCTCAGCTAGGAGGTATCAGGGAATATTTCATGAACAACCCAACTTCTGGGCTTGGCTTCAAGGAAGAAAAGTATTTCCAAAGACAGAGACATGAAAGGAGAGAGCAGGATGAAGATAGCACCTCATTAGGTTAAAATATAAAATTCATAAAAAGAAAATGAAATACTCTGGAGTGACAAACTGTAGGCATTATAGCCATAATATATAGGGTCTCAAATGCAAAGATGTTTGTATTTTATCTTGAAGGTAACTGGAAATGCTGAATATCATAAAGTCATAGATTCAGAGCTTGAAGAGAAATCATATGCCATCTAATTCAGACTCTCATTTCAGATCCTAACACTCTGTTAAAAATAATATCATTTGTAAGCAAATTAGAGGAACATAGGATAGTTTACCTCTCAGACCTGTGGAGATGGAATAAATTTATGTCCAAAGAAGATCTGGAACTCTTAATTGAACACCAGATAGATAATTTTGATTATATTAAGTTAAAAAGTCTCTGTACAAACAAAACTAATGCAGACAAGATTAGGAGGGAAGCATCAAATTGGGAAATCATCTTTACATTTAAGGGTTCGTATAAAGGCCTCATTTCTAAAATATATAGAGAATTGTCTCATATTTATAAGAATTCAAGCCACTCTTCAATAGATAAATGATCAAAGGATATGAGCAGACAATTTTCAGATAAAGAAATTGAAACTATTTCTAGTCATATGAAAAGGTGCTACAAATCGCTATTGATCAGAGAAATGCGAATTAAGAGAACTCTGAGGTATCACTATACACCTGTCAGATTGGCTAAAATGACAGGAAAAGATAATGACGAATGTTGGAGGGGATTTGGGAAAGCTGGGACACTAATGCTTTGTTAGTGGAACTGTGAACGGATCCAACCATTCTGGAGAGCAATTTGGAGCTATGCTCAAAAAGTTATTAAACTTCATACCCTTTGACCTAGCAGTGTTTCTATTGGGCTTATATCCCAAAGAGATCTTAGAGGAGGGAAAGGGCCCCACATATGCAAGAATGTTTGTGGCAGCCCTTTTTGTAGTGGCTAGAAACTGGAAACTGAATGGATGCCCATCAGTTGGAGAGTGGCTAAATAAATTATGGTATATGAATGTTATGGAATATTATTGCTCTGTAAGAAATGACCAGCAGGATGATTTCAGAGAGGCCTGGAGAGACTTGCATGAACTGATGCTGAGTGAAACAAGCAGAACCAGGAGATCAATATACATGGCAACAACAAGACTGCATAATGATCAATTCTGATGGACATGGCTCTCTTCAACAATGAAATGTCTCAAACCAGTTCCAATTGTACAATGAAAAAAGCCATATACACCCAGAGAGAGGGATATGAAATATGGACCACAACATAACATTTTCATGATCTCTATCGATGTTTGCTTGCATTGGGCTTCCTTTCTCAGATATTTTTTTGTTCATATAGATACGATTGTTCTTGCACAGCAAGATAAGTATGGAAATATGTATACATATATTTGACTTCTCAAGTATTTTAATATAATTAACATGTAGTGGACTTCCTGCCATCTAGGGGAGGGGAGAGGAATGGGGGGAAAATTTGTAATGGAAAGCTTTGTAAGGATCAATGTTGAGAAACTACCCATACATATGTTGTGCAAATAAAAAGCTTTAAAAATAATATCATTTAAACCTTGCATGCAATATAATAACCTGTAAGATCTGTATGGATTCCTTCTCTTCAGCATTAAAAAATTTATTTTATATGAAAAGCTCTAAGTTTAGTCATATTTTTTCTGAGATTCCAGTTGGAATATTTTTAATTCCTAGCCAGAGGTCAGGCTCTTTGTCTAATCTTATATTTGTATCTATTTCTAGTTAACCCTCTTCTATTTTTATATATCCCTAGTTCACTTTATATTTGTATCTATCTCTAGTTAGCCTCTTTGTGGGCAACTAGATGGTACAGTAAATAGAGCACCAGATGTGAGCCAGAAAGCCTGAGTTCATACTTTGCCTCAGATAATTACTATTTGGTTTATCCTGGACAAGTCACTTACTTAACTTGTCTTTGCTTCACTTTCATGATCTGTAAAATGAGAATAATATTAAGGATCAAATGAGATAATTATAAAGCACTTAATATAGTGCCTGTTATATAGTAAGTGCTATCTTAGCTATTGCCTATTATGAATTAAAATTCAGTTTATAGACCATAGATAACAAAATAGCAGATTATGTTACAGTAGATAAATTGGCACCAGAAGGGGATCTGATACTTTGAATCTAGACCTCAGTTTCTCCTTATGTCCTAGTATATAAATTTTGAGGGACTCTGATGTGAACCAAAGCTCTTACAGGTTATACTTTTGATTTAGTAAATGCTGATTAACTGATTACTTACTGTCACTATCAGGGTACTCTTGCTTACTTCTCATTCTGATTAGTGGAAAGAAAGATCTCAAAGGCAGGCTCTGTCAACATCAGGCTGTCATCATGATTCTTTTCTCTCACTTGTAAACTTGAGCTCTTGAGTTCCCATTTTCAATGACCAATAGGTACTTTGCAGTCCTTAAATCCATCTGGCTCTTTTTGGGTTTTCCAACTGTATAATTGGAGTTTACACAGTTGTACTCAATATGAAGGTATGTGATCTTCATAATACCTATGTAGCATATTAAGGGATCAAAAGCTATTCCAGAGCAGGATCACATATCATCATCACATATCACGATTAAAAGTATTTCCCTAGTGACCATTTTATCCCTCTACCCAAAAAACCTTTCAGTGACTTATTCTAGAACTTAAGACCCTGCACACTATGATTTCCACTAACATTATCAAGTATATTTTATATGGTACCTGATTGTTTCAGCCCAGAATCAGCTAATCAATCTAAGAAATTTCTTTGTGCATTTATGTGATCAAGATAGTTCTGTTCCAAAATGCAACTAGAAATCAACTTTTTGTTTCCTACCTCTGTGAATTTGCTCAAGCCCTCTCCCCACTATAGCTGCAATTCACTCCCTTTTACATCTCCTTAGAATCCATATTTCCCTTCAAGACACAGTTCAGACATCACCTCTTCTGTTAGGGTTATGCTAACTGTGCACTTGTACTGAACTTCTCCACCTTGTTATGTTTTCTCTTTCCTGAGATTACCTCCTCGCACTTGGTTTTGCTATGTTCTAATACACACATATTATAATATAGGATATTATTTATGTCTGTGACTCTTCCCCCTTCTTTTAAATAGTTAAATCTGTGAAAAGGACAATGTCTTATCCAAGTGTCTAGGGCAGTGTTTTGCATGTGGTACATACTTTATACAGATTTATTTGACTCATTAATTAAACAGAAAAAATGCCAAGAATGGTTTTGCAAAAATCCATATCTATAAATGCAAAGAATAGGTCTACTTAGGTGTCATTTTATGGAAGAGATAGAAATAGAATGGGCTAAAGGAATAAGAGAGACTATTGTAGGCAATGGGAACAACATGAAGAAGTAGACAAAGATAGGAATTATCATGACCCATCTTTTCAGGGACATAACTAACTATGCATTTGTCACATTAATTAAATTAAGACCATTAAGAATGGCTATCAATTACCAGGCAAGCATACTAAGAGGGTCATAGTGTTCATTGACTAGAAAATAACTAAACCAGTTTTGGTACATAAATGCAATCAAATACTACTGAAGAATAAAAATTTATAAAATGAAGAAAAATATGACATGATATAAAATGAAGTAAGCCAAACAAGGAAAATATACATAATAAATAAAACAATAAAAAGGAAAAAAAAAGAAAACCGAAACTGAATACTTATTTTAATTGCCAAGCTTGGATCCAAAGAAGAAATAAAAAGTTATACCTCCTTCCCTTCTTTGCAGACTAGAATACTAAACAAGCTGTCCAACTTCTTTGATGTGATAATTTTGCTGAACTACATTTTTATTTATCTTTCTTTTTTTGTGAGAAGTATTGTTTGCTGGAGAGGGCAATGGAAAGAATGTAAATGGATATAAAAGGTAAAAGATATCAATATCTTTTACTTAAATTTAAATTTATTTTAATATTTAAAATTTTTACATAAGTACAAAAATGAAAAATGAATAAAAGAATGATCATCATTTTTGTAAGCTAAATCATGTAATCAGTAGGCTAAAATTTCTTTGTATTTTTGATTGATAGGTTTCCTGCCCCCCCCCAAATGCATCCTTTTTTCCTCACTACCTCATCTTCAATTGTTTTTTCTTATGTTTTTCTAAACTTATCCAGGGTATCTATCTGGAACCAGGATATCAATATGAAAACCAAACTAGAGTGTGTGTGTGTGTGTGTGTGTGTGTGTGTATGTGTGTTAGAGAATTTAGACTGAATTTAATTTAAAGCACAAAAGAAATGCTGGGGATGTGGCACTACCTACATAATTTCGGGATCATCTTTAGTTAGCTTTCCTTCCATTAGTAGTGGTCACTATTTAATTCCCAAGACTCCTTTATGGCACTAAAAAAATTCTATGTTAAATCAGTTGTGTGCTGTTTTTAGTAATTAAGCAACCTTAACTAATTGAACAATAAAGGAATAATTTGGTCTTGATGACAATGCACTTAAAAGGATTTCCTGGAGACACAAATGCCTCTGTGACTATTTATCTATGGGACTTTCCCCAAAGGGGAGTAGACTAGCATAAAGGAAAAAGCATGAGGGGTGAAGCCAGACCACTTGCCTTTGAATTCTGGCCCACTGAATTCTGGCCCAATACTAGGCAGTCATGTAAATCTAGAGAATTTATTTGACTTCTTTGAGCTTCTGTTTTCCAAATTGAAAATGGGAACAATAATTATACCATTTCCCTCACATAATTATTAGATTATTATTGGAAAATGAATTTGCAAATCCATATGACAAGCTTTATCACATCCCACTTGCCAAATTGACCTTGCTTGCACCATCCTGCTTCAGCTCATAATTGCCATATTTGATGATCTTTCCTCAAGCCTTATCCTTCTCAAAGTCTCGGCAGCATTTAAGAACACTGAGCATTCCTCTATTCTGGGTTTTCCATAGCATTTTTTTTCTGGATCTCTTTCTATCTGGATGACCACTTTTTCCCATCTTTTTTTTTCCTGGCTCCATCCCTACTGTGGGTGACTCTCAAGTCTCTCTTGGATTATCTTTTCTCACTACAATCTCTCAGTGCTCTTATTAAACCAGTAAGTTATTAGTTGAAATGAACGGGAGGCCAAAAGCTTTGGAGAATGGAATGAATGTGATAAAACTTGACAATTAAATTCAATTTGATTAAATATAGCAAGTTTTCTTTATGTACCAGGGAATTTATGCACTAGTGATAAAGTAAACAAAAAAACCAAATAGACAAACTGAGATAGCCCTTGTTCTCAAAGAATTTATATTTCATTAACAGAATTGGGATAGTGAGAAAGAAGAATCCATTAGTCAGATTTCTTTTTTCTAGGAGTCTACTTTGGTATTAATGATATGTAATGGATGGATCCATTGACAAACTCTATTAATGATATAATGATAAAAAAAAAAAAAACATTTGAAGCCATTCACTAAATACTTGGGATACTTAGTGCATGTACCATGGATTTATTTTTGTTCCACTTTGTTTTCCCACAGGAGGATCAGATATTGAGTATTTAGATATTTACAAGCCAGTGGTGTGGTTTTGGATCCTGGTAGGACTTGCTTACTTTGCTGCTGTCCTAAGCATGATTGGGGATTGGCTTCGTGTTATATCAAAAAAGACAAAAGAAGAGGTAAGAATTATGTAGTGTGCAAAAATGCTCATTTTTCCTTTATCTCAGTATTAAAGCTTATGCAAATGAACCATAGATGCTTACCTTTGTTTAGGAGTCAAAGAATATTTAAAACTATTTGTAATTATTGGGCTTTATTTTCTTTATATATAGATATATCTGCATATATATATATATGTACATATATATATTTTTTGCCTGGAGATTTTCAAATCTATTCAGTATGTATTTGGTAAAAGTAAACATGCAGATGATACAGAGTGAAATGTACTGTGTACAAAGTAACAGCAATATTGTTAGATGATCAGATATGAACAACTTAGCTCTTCTTAGCAGTACAATGATCTATGACAACTCAGAAGGACTCATGATAAAAAATGCTATCCTTTCCCAGAGAAAGACCTGATGATGTCTGAATATAGAGTGAAGCTTACTTTAAAAAAATATTTTTCTTGAGGGTTTTTTTTGGGGGGGAGGTCTTTGTTTTTTTATAACATAGTTATTATGGAAATGTTTTGCATGACTAAAAAAAGGAAACATGTAGAATACATACAACACATCTTTCTGCGTGTTCTAATTTTAAAATCAGAATGGTATGATTAAAGTATATGGTGCATAATTCAATTTTATATGTATCTGATATATTATTCATTTTACTTGTTTTTTTTTGCTTATATGTATGTGTATATACTGACTAGTATGATAGACAACATCATGGATGTTGAGTGACTATATATTTAACATTTTTTAAAAAGATTATATTTCAAAAGTTCAACTGAAACTTGGAACTTAGACATTTTCCCATAATTTCCCATCTTATAAATGATGGTTAGGTTCTCAGGACAGTTTTCAAAAGTCCAAAGAATTCATAATAGGCAAGGGTATGCTAGAACCAGCTCTAAGAGATTTGTGAGACCTAGTATTAATTTTTCAGTGTGAGCATTTTCAACTCAGAAATCACCAGTTACTATAAGTCAGAGTTTGATGTATTATTTTGTTGATATAATAAAGTGTTAATAATGCAGATTAAACTTAAAAGTATATACATATTTTATTTTTCCCCAAAGAGTTCAGATGTTCTTTCACTGGACCTAATTCTTCAAAGAAAAGCAGAATCCACTTGAATCTCTAAGTTCCAAGTCAGTTTTGGGGAAAGGGCTCCATCCAGGCAGGAAAGAAGGGAGGACTATAAGATATGGGGTGAAGAACTGTAGGAGTGGGACTGATGGGACTAGTGTTGATATTTCCCTTGCTGAAATACCAGCAGAAA
Source organism: Myrmecobius fasciatus (assembly GCA_023553655.1). Lineage (NCBI taxonomy): Eukaryota > Metazoa > Chordata > Mammalia > Dasyuromorphia > Myrmecobiidae > Myrmecobius > Myrmecobius fasciatus. The sequence continues at coordinate 81,022 of JAJPUD010007456.1, read as the reverse complement.
TCCCATCAAACAAAAAAAGTCTTTCAGGGCCACTCTTCCAGTCATGCTATTTCTTTTCAAGTATTTGCTTCCTCTCACCTAATGCTTCTTTCTGGCCCAGGTTTCTCAATCTTCCTGGACTACTGTGGTATATATTATATTCTTATATTCAGGACTTTTGTGGTTTTATAAGGATTATTGTTTAAAGCTCAACCAATACTTAGAAATATATCCATTATAATACCCACTTTCTCTTTCTTTTTTTTGTTATGTTAGACCCTATGAGAGACAGAAAGAGAGAGAGAGACAGAGACAGACAAAGAGACAGAGAGAGAGAGAGAGAGAGAGAGAGAGAGAGAGAGAGAGAGAGAGAGAATTCAGGTAAAGAAATTAAGAAAAATGAATTTCATTTGGGTGCGATTAGGAATTAAGGCAGGTAAGTGGCACAATACACAGAGCACCAGTCCTGGAATAAGAAGACTCATCTTCCTGAGTTCAAATCCCACCTTGACATGCTAGTTGTGTGACCCTAGGTTAGTCCTTAACCTTGTTTGCCTTAGTTTCCTTATCTGTAAAATGGGCTGAAGAAGAAAATAACAAACCACTCTAGTATCTTTGCCAAGAAAACCCCAATGGAGTCACAAAAAATGATTAAACAAAACAAGTTTTCATAGAAGAGGCATCATCTGGACAGGACATTAAAGAGAAAGAAGTATTTTCACAGAAGAAAGTGAGAGTGGATTCTATTCCAGGTATGAGGAAAAGCATAAGCAAAGGAATAGAAACAGATGGCAGGAAGTAGACTAATCTTGCCTGACTGGAGTATTGAGTAATTGAAGAAAAAAATGAGAAACAGGTAACTGGACAAGAGGTTTGGCTCCAGTTTGTGGAGGGTATTGACTACCCATACACATACACTTTATTCAGAAAGAAATGGGAAATTTAGGGGAAAAAATTGGCAATGATTGCCAATATGATTTAATGTGTGGGGTGAGAGGGGAAATAATCATATCTAGAATTAATATTTCAAGTATAGAGAACTTAGAAAATGGTTGTGATATTAATACAAATAAAGAAGTTTGAGGTATAAGCATATTTGTGGTGAAGAAGAAGCATAGTAGCATAGAAGGAAGACTGACTCTGGAAGCAAAGGGCCTGAGTTCAATTCTTGTCTCTGTAGTTGACATTCTGTGTGACTTTTGAGAAATCACTTAAATTTTCCTATAGCCTTCCTAACCCTCTCAAACAGTTTTTGAAATATGGGGGTAGGAGTAGGTAGTTTCTGAGGCCACTTCTAGCTCTCACTCTATGATGCTACAAACTTGTGTTGATTCTGAGATTTCTAAGTGATGTTTTGCAGGAAATCTGAAATTTGTTATTGGATCTCCAAATGAGAGAATACAAGTGGAGATGAATGTGGGAGTCATTTGCATGGAGGTGATAATTAAAGCCACAGGAGTAGATGGGAGCAGCAAGGGAGAATGTAAAGATAAAGGGATCTAAAAAGAATAGCACATATTAAGGGTAAGATGAGGAATCACAGAATTCAAGGGAGAAAAGTTTATCAGGGATAATTTTTTTTTGTCAAAGATCCAGTATGGTCTCATGAAGAAGACACAGTAGGCTAGCTATATTTCGTTTTGTCACAGTGTTACTAGATTATTAAAGTAAGAGACTATTATAGAGACAGTTTACGTAAGTATAATAAAATTAGTAAGGTGATAGTGTAGCTTACGTGTGGTGAAGATCCATATTCCAATATAGCACGAACATCTGGTATCCATATGATACACATAACCTTCTGCTCTTCTCTCTCTCTCTTTTGGTAGACTCACCTCTTATTTGTATGGATTCAGCCTGATCTGAATACCACTCTTAGTCAATGGCTAACCATGTTCTCTCTCTCTCTCTCTCTCTCTCTCTCTCTCTCTCTCTCTCTCTTTCTCTGTCTCTCTCTCTGTCTCTCTGTCTCTCTCTCCCTGCCTGCCTGCCTGTCTGTCTGTTTCTTCCTATTTGTCACTGTGCTTCCTGAGTTAGTGTACTTCACAGTACACAAAATGAGTCACCATAACACCATTAACTCTTCAACATAAAGTTGAATGATAAAGCAAAAGCAAAAATAACTATAAACTTATTCAATTGAAAGCAAAAGCAGGAACAAACAAAACACTACAATCTATCTACAAACTTGGGTCATACTCAACTACCAATGTACACAGTGTTTATTCAGGGAGAGTGTGAACACTCTTAAAACTAGAAGCAAGACATAATCATGGGGAAACTCATGTACCTGGAGCAACTCATAGGTGCTTGGTTCTGTCAGGAACAATCTACCCTTCTGCTAGCTGTTTATCCCTTCTGATTCGCACTATAGCCCTACTTGGCAAGTCTCGTTTCTTTTGCTTTCAAGCTAATGAACCAAACTCTTTTAGCTTCCAGTTATTCTTAGCATGACCCTGAGAAAAAAATCTTAGACTTTCTCAGTAACAAGATGCTCTCTCTGATGAGAGAACTTCCAATCTCCTTAGAGCTGCAAAGAACATTCTGATTTGTCCTATCAATTTCATGTTTCATCTCACAACAAAGCACAGCTCACAGAAAAAACAATCACAACACTTGGTCTTTCCTCCTATATATCCAGAGAGGGCCTATTGCCCTACACTATTAAGAGTTTTCCTCTCTTTTAGGATATAAATGACATGAAAAGCAACAAGTTCTAAGAGCTCCTTACATAGCATCAAACCTCAGCTCTGTTCCAATGAGTTTCTGATAACTGTTGTTCAATCATTTCAATCATGTCTGACTCTCCATGACTCCATTTGGGATTTTCTTGGTAAAGATACTGGAATAATTTGCTATTTCCTTGTCCAGATCATTCTACAGATGAGGAAACTGAGACAAACAGGGTTAAGTGATTTTCCCAGAGTAACATAACTATTAAATTTCTGAAGCCAGATTTGAACTCAAAAATATGAGCTTTTCTGACTTCAGACCCAATTATCTACTGTGCCCACTAGCTGTCCCTTTCCGATAGTTACTCCAGGTTTTCTCTACCCCATCAACAAATGCTGCTCTTACAATCGGCAAGTTCCTAAAAATTCAACTGAAAACTCTGTTCCAATTGAAAACGTTTTCTGCCTTCTGTTCCCAATTCCTTCTAAGTCCTACTTGTTCAGCTTATTCTCTTCCTTGTTATTCTATCTTCATCCTATGGCTTCTTTACAAAACTTATTCTCTCTGGCTTTCTGTATCTTCCTCCAACTTAAATTAGAGTCTCTTAATGATCTATTAGATTGTTATATTATGAGATAAAATTTTTAAAAATAGGCAATTTTTTTCAAGTGTGGACACTACATTTATATAACCTTTCCATAGTTCCCTAATAGTCATTTTCTTTGCAATTTTGTCTTTGCATCTCTAAAATAAGTCATATGAAAATGAGTGGGTGGACCATAGTATCTTGTAGCTATGTTATTTCATTGCTTTGCCTTCAGATAAATTTCATTAGTATATTCATTTGAGAGGCAATTGTATATTTGCTTTTCAGAACAGCCTGTGTATCTCTTTAGCATTTTATCTAAGAGACTACTTTTTCTTCACAAGTTGATTTTATCCATTCTTGGATGCAAATGTTATGCATCCAAATGTTCTTATGCAAATGTTCTTTTTCCCCTTTCAGCATTCAAACTGTTCACATATGAAAGGGACACTGTCTTGTACCCAGATTTTATCAAAGCATTTGACAACATACCTCATGCTATTCTGGTGTAAAAGAGAAGAAATTTAGACTAGAAGGTAATATATTTACAACTAGTACAATGGTCAGACCTAAAGATTTGATTTCAACTTTGAAGGAAGTTTCCAAAGGAATTTTCTCGGAGAACTGTGCTGGCCTAGTATTTTATCAATGACTTGCATAAAAAAGATAAAGTGCTTAGCTGGCATACTTAAGAAAATTGCAAATAACAGAAAGCTAGGAGAGATAATGAGCATAAAGGATGACAAGATTTTTTAAAAAGGGATTTTAACAGACTAGAACTTTGAGATAAAATCAAATAAAAATGTGAAAAAATTAGAATAAAAATAAAATTTCACATGGTTCAAAAGTCAACTGTATATGTATATATATATATATATATATATATATATATATATATATATATATATATGGAGAAGACATAATGGAGTTCATCTGAAAAAAAAACCTGGAAGCTTTAATGTACTACAAATTATACTTTGATATGACTGCCCCCCCCGAGAAAACCTAGTGAAATATTATGCTTTAATAAAAAGTTATTGTGAGGTGATAGTTTTATATTTTGGCCTTCATGATGTGGGTGTTTTTCTCAATCTGAGGCACTTCCTTTTATGAAAGACATTGATAAGCCCTAAAGAATTAATATGGAGTCTTGCCAGACAAGGATCATTTGAAGGGACTGGAGTTGATTAGACTGAAGAAGACAGGGAAATAAGGATGCTGGGACATAATTGTTGCTTTCAAGTATTTTAAGGGCTTTCAAGTAAAAGAGATATGCTCTTCATTGTGTTTGCACCACAGAACAGGACTAGGAAAGACGGGAGAAAATTAGAAAGATACTAATTTAAGTTTGATTTAAGGAAAAACTTTCTAATAATTAGATCTTTTCAAAGTGGTATACTTTATCTTGAGATAAAGGAGGTTCCTCTATAGGAATTATTACTTGTATAAAATGGCATAGACAAAATTCTTGTTCAGTTTCATATTGGACTAGATTACCTCTGAGGACAACTCTAGAAATCTATGATTTTGTGGTTCATAATATCAAATGCCAATAAGAAGTCAAAAAGGTTGAAGACAGAAAATGAACTTTGCATTTGTTGTTAAGAAGGTAAGATAATATGTAACTTTGGAGAGGGAGAGAGAGAGAAAGAGAATGAGAGGGAGGGGCAGACAGACAGAGAGAGAGAGAGAGAGAGAGAGAGAAGGAGAGAGAGAGAGAGAGAGAGAGAGAGAGAGAGAGAGAGAGAGAGAGAGCTCCCTTTAAAGAGTGATAGTTATTTACTTTTTGGCAAACAACACAATTTCATGATTTCATTGAGCAGAATTTGGAAGCACTGAAGTAATAATGTCAAAGGGAGAAAATGATTCAAATGTGGAAGAAAGAGCATTATTGAAGTGATTGACTATAAAGATAATACTGCCTAGAAATGAAGATAAGATCAAAACAATCTTGATGGACTCAGAGGATTGCAAGGAATGGAGGTGCCAAAGGCCACAAAAAAGACACAAAAGGGGTATGGGAGAAGTAAAAGCAGAGGAATTAGAAGATCAATAGTTTGTGGTCAGAGATAAATTTCTGAATACAGGATCTTAGAAGTAGAGATATTTTCATGGATGGTGAGCTCTAGGATCTGAATAGCCTGTTGGATAATTAGATTGGATTTAGAGGACTTGTACAAGAGTTGCAAGAGATTTGTAGGAACTGAGGAGTTAAAAAAAAACTGTGAAGAGAGGTTAAAAGACTTTTAATATAGATATAAAAGTTTCCCAGGAATAATAGTTAGTTCAGATATGTCATGAAAGACTGTTGGGTTTATTTCAATGGGAAGGTTTCTATTTGAAAAGAAGTGTGTTAGTAGGTAGCACACAGCAGGTACTTAATAAATATTTTTTTGTTTGAATGATTGAGAGTTCTAAATATTTGCCCAAAAGCAATAAAGCATTTTAATGTGTAGAAGAAAGAAGTAAAGGGACCATAAACAATTAAAATAATGCTGTTCCCACTTTACTAAATTGAACATAAATTTGCATTACTTTTAAAAATGTATACAACAGTTCAGAGTTTCTAATAAAATTTTTTCTTGTCCTTTTTTGTGTATTCAAGAGTTTGTTTAATTGTTAAATTCACAATTAAAATTCTTTTTTTAAAGATTTTAAGATAAATAGAAAAATCATAGGGAGAAGCAGACAAGTGACCAAGGTTTAGTAGATGATAGAGACAAGGATAAGGAAACAATATTATGGCAGGTAAATGACACAGTGCATAGAATGTTGGACCTGAAATCAGGAAGACTCATTTCTCTGAATTCAAATCTGGCCTCAAATACTAAATATGTGACTCTGGGCCAATCAGTTAATTCTGTTTGCTTCAGTTCTTCATCTGTAAAATGAGCTAGTAAAGAAAGTGGCAAACTACTCTAGTATCTTTTCCAAGAAAACTCCACATAGGATTATGAAGAATCTGACAAGAATGAATGATTAAGCAACAACAAAAAATATGGCCAGAAATATAGTGTCAAATGATTGTGTCAGAATAAAAGTCTAGAAATATCAACTATGAACAAAAAGTATACATTTCATCTACTACTGTGAGAAGACTGGACTCACTGGAAAAGATTGAAGGAAAAACAAGAATGGAATGGCAGAGATAAGATATATAGATCATGTCATGGAAACAACAAATATGAATTAGTTCAGATTTCAAGATATGGTGGATGATAGAGGGACCTGGTGTGTAATGATCCACAGGGTCACAAAGAGTCAGATAAAACTGAAAAAACAATGAAATGAAAATTGAGTATGCCCTTCACCAATGAAATCATAGGCTTAGCATCTCCTCCCTAACCTGTAAGTATGGGAATAAAAAGTCCAGTGTGTCAGGACATTTTTTAAAAACTAGAACTTGCAATCTAAAGGCACAGTGGAAGGGAATAGACAAGATGTATAAAATGAAAGTCACATAGGTATAGCACATATATAGATCAACATGCAGGGACTCATGATCTTGTCTATGTGGAAACTACTAACTGCAGCTAATGTATAATTTGTGTTCTTAGAGAAGTGCCTGAGGCTCAGAGAAATTAAGTCTACTAAGAAATTAATCTACTATTCTCAAAAGTAGGATTTGAAACTGTATTCCTGACTTTCAAGTAAGCAACAGTTTGCTATATCACCTTACTCCATCTTTCATAATATAGCATGTCTATATGTAATTTTAGCCATATATATACATATATATATATAATTTATATATCTATAAATATAATAGCACTGACAACATTTTATTATATCTACAATTTGCCTGCTCTGCAAGATAAATAGTTCTGCTTAGTTGACATACATTTTGCAGATCAAATGAGATAACTAGCCAAATGAGATAACAGATGTAAAGTGCTTTGTAAACAGTAAAGCCCTTGTATAAATGCTAGCTATGCTTATTATTATACAAACTCTCCACTCAATTATGCTACTTATAGCCATACAAATGTTTTAGCAACAGTCTAGTTGCTAAGATATCAGTAATGATATTCTAGAGTCAAGCTACTTAAAATAATTAAATCTCAGTTCCTTGGTTTCCATTTCTAAAGGACTGGTGAGTTTAGCCATACAGATGGATTAATACTTTGTTATTCATTCTTGAAGAGAATCATGACATCAAGAAGGTGATGCCATGATATGCAAGTGAGTTGGATTTAAGTGAGGGAGGACTGTGCAAAGTCACCAGCCTCAGTTTCTCTTTTAGAGCCATTTGGGGCCAGTGGCAAGATATAGATTAGGACACTTAAATTCAAAATCATAGTCCAAGTTTTCTTTTCTTTTTCAATTGATGATAACTACATTTCTCTCCAGATAACCATCTTGCTCTCCTATCTACCAATTTGCACCTATTTTCTTTATCCAATAATTGCCTGAGGAATCACAAGTATTTGATGATATGCAGCATCCTTAATTTCACCCCAGATTTTCTCTTCAACCTAATCCTAAGATCCTAAAAGTAGGGATAGAGGGAGGTAGGGAGAGAAGAAGGAAGAAAAAGGAAAAAGAAGAAGGAAAAAGAAGAAAAGATGATGATGATGACATAGACAGACAGAAAGACACACAGAAACAGAGACAGACACACTAACACACACACATACAGAGAGAGAGGGGGGAGAAGAGAGAAGAGAGAGAAAGAGAGAGGGGGGGGGAGAGAGAGGGGGGGGGGGAAGGGAAGGAAGAAGAGAAATAGCATAAAGGGATTTTCTTTTGACTGAAGAGTTTTCTGTGCACTTAGAAATTAGGGTAATTTCCAAGTTTCTTTTTTATTTCTCAGTTTGAATGATGTTCTAAAAGAAAGCTTAGTAAATTCCCATGAAAGCATATGCAACTCTGTAGGTTTTGTATATGGGTCTCTGGAGAAGTGCCAGATTATCCTATGAGGAAATAATTATTTAGGATTTGAGAACATATATTAATGTTTCATTTACATAGTAGAATAAAACCTGTTTCTAAAAATATCTTTTAAACTATAGCAACTAGGTAGCATAGTAGATAACAGTGCTGAACTTAGAATTCAAATGTAATTTCAGACACTTAATATGTTACTAGGTAAATCACTTAAAATAATTTTTATCTTTCTCACTTAAAATACAAATTGGGAACAATAATAAAAATACCTACTTCCTAGGCTTGAGAAAGTAAAATAATATAATATTTGTAGAGCCCTTTAGAAATCTTAAGGCACTATATAATGACAGCCACTAATATTACTAGAGTCAGATAAGTGGCACAGTAGATAGACTGCTGAGCCTGCAGTCAGGAACACTTGTCTTCCTGGTTCAAATCTTGGGCCAGACCACTTAACCCTGTTTTCCTTAGTTTCCCCATCTTTAAAATAAGGAAGGAAATGGCAAACCACTCCAATATCTTTGCCAAGAAATGTTCACAAGAAAGGATCACAAACTGATCAATAACAAACTTTTCTTATTCCACTTCCTCCTCTTTCTCCTCCTCCCATTCCCACTCCCACCACCACTGTTGCTACTTTCCATTTGCTTAAGATTTTTTTATCTATAAAATGGGGCTAATATTATCCATCTCCTACAGTAGACACTTACTAGCTGTGTGACCCTGAGCAAGTCACTTAACCCTCTTTGCTTCAGTTCCTTAATATATAAAAGGTGAAGAAGGAAACCCAAACAGCATATTTGACAAAAAAATAATGGATTCACAGAGTCACATAAACAACTGAAAAATGTTTGAAAAACAACCTCCTAGGGTTGTCATGAGGATAATATTTGTAAAAGCCTTCACAAACTTTAAAGAGCTATAAATATTAGCCATTGTATTACAGTTTATGTAAAAATGGATGTGTCCTCAATTTCACTAAAAGCTTTACATTGAATATGATCCCAGAGATTCTGCTGACATTTTTGTCAGACTTAGATTTAATTTGTGAATTTTGATGTTGTTCTACATTTGGATATGATTCAAAGGTATAAAAGGATTTAATGAAAGAAGAATGGAAAGTAGAATAGGTCTAGTTACCCATATAATCCATTCATACTATTTTGATGAATATGGCTAAAGGTAAATGCTCATATGTCCAACATATGTTGATCACATATGCCCCTCCCTCACTCCTTCTCTCTCTCTCTCTCTCTCTCTCTCTCTCTCTCTCTCTTTCTCGGTCTCTCTGTCTCTGTCTCTCTGTCTCTGTCTCTGTCTATCTCAGTTTCTCTCTGTCTGTCATGTACATACACCCTTTTAAATTTTATTTTTAATACAAAAATAAATGATTAATGAAAATGAGATTTTTTTGTTATTCTTAAAGAGCAGCATTTTTGTATATTGCTCATCAGAGCAAAAATAAATATCCTTAAAAACTAGTGTAAGTCTCACAATGACCTCCTGACGACCTTTGCCTTGGGATACATGTAGGGATACCAAATCAATAAATACATACTTATATTTAAATGAGATGATTGCAGGAAGGTGATTCCTATTTTTTGTTTCATAGAAACTTCTTGAGCAAGACAAAATGTTAATGAGGATTATAGTCCAAAGAGATAACCATTGGAAGAAATCATTTAGTGTAAACCTAAATCTTTCTAGATTGATGAGAGTTGTATTCTATGTTTTTAAGCCTTTAATGATCTAATGAGTTAATAAAATGCCTTATAATGTAGCTAGATGATTTGTTTTCATTAATTTGCATTTACTTTTTATTTTTTGTATACATGTCTTCATCCTCTTAATTTATCTCCAACCTATCTACCTCATGAAAAATGTAAACTCCTTAGGGGTGGAGACATTTTCATTTTTATTTTTGAATCTCCAGCACTTAGCACAGTGCCTGGCACATGGGATAGCCAGATAGCACAGTGAGAAGAAGGCAAGTTAAAGTTACAAAGACCTGATTTCAAGTCCTCTTACAACCACTTACTAACTATATGAGTCTACTCAAGTTATTTAAGGTCTATTTGCCTTAGTTCTCTCATCTGTAAAATGGGAATCATAATAGCACTTACTTTCCCTTGTTATCCTGAGGATAAAATGGCATAATATTTATAAAACACTTTGTAAACCTTAGAGGCCAATATAAATGAAAGCTAGTTAGTAGTCATAGATGCTTAATGTTTGTTAAACAAGATCTATATTTTAATGAATACATATAACATTTTTTAATCAAACATTTTTTAAAAGATCATCTTAAACAGTACAAGTGAGCATTACAGTTTATATAATTTTAAAATACAGAATGTATAATGAAAACTTTAAATGATAGCATGAGACTCTACTGGGTCTCTCTCTGTGTTAAATATCCATTAATTATATGTTTTCTCTGGATTAAAGGATTATATATGATAATGAAGCCAAGTCATATTATTATGTCAATAAAACATGTCCTCTTCTGATATATTGCTAAGTTTTGAATATATGAAGCTATGCATATATGTGGCTTCCCTTCTGCTTTTATATTAAAATATGACTTTTTCCAGTGAAAAGAAATAGCTTTAATGAAAATATCATGTTTGGAAGAAAGGAAAAATAGATTGTTTTCAATGAACAGCTGAAATAAAAGCATGTTGGTTATAGCTAATCTGCCTAAAATATTTGAAAAGGAAATGGTTGGTTGGAACAAAGCTATATTATTTCAAAAGTGCCACATATAATTACAGTTAATCTGCATTCCTCAAGGAAAACTGTAATGAACTAAATAATTTTCCATGGAGACATAATAGCTGCAGAGAAATTATGTTTGTTTTGTTTTGTTTCTTTTTTTAAACTATAATGGAGAATGAGTACAAGACTGATTGTGAGGGATTGGTATGAGTAAAAACCTTTTTTTTCCATAAAATCACATTCCTCCTTTTGCTAAAATACCTCTTTTTGGGAAAAGGGCATTCATATGTAGACACTAATGGATTATTTAAATGGTGAGACAAAAATACTTAAAGGGCAACTATTGCTTTTGGAGATAAATGTACCAGAAAAGAATGTGATTTAAAAAAAAATCATTGGGCCCAATAGTAAACAAAGACTGCCTCTAAACAGCAAAAATATTGTTTCCAAACCAGTTGATTCCCTCATAATCATATAGAATCACTGTGGTGAATCATTGCTTTTGATTTTGTTGGGAATGTTTAGTTTTTCATCTTTCATGTATGCTCAATAAAAAAGTAATGATAAGAATTCGATTTCATTTAAAACTTCTTTCCTTCATATTTCCTTAAAGTTAGTTTGGATAAATATGGTACACAAAATAACTTATTCAAAGTCAAGGAATTTAATTTCAAATGAATGCTATTTATTGAATGTCTACTGTGCCCAACTATGCAAAGTAATTGAAGGGAATCAAATAATTATGAAAATATATTTCCTCAACCTCAAAAAAGTTATAATATAGTTTGGAAAACAATTCCTAAATGTTTAAAAATTACAGTGTAATTTTAGGAATGGTTCAAAATACAGAAGAAAAGTTGCCACAAGACAATAGTTGCAAAACCAATTAAAAAATAATGAACATCATGAGAGTTTGAGGCAGAGAGGAATTTATTTGAGACTGGCTGACCAGGAAAGGTTTAATGAAGAAAATAAAAGGTTGATCGTGATTGACAGATTCTAGGTGAGTAAAATACCGTGTGCAAAAACACAGAGGCTGGAAAGCACAAGAAGTATTAAAAGGAGAGTAAGTTGATTGGCTAATAACTGGCCATGATTGACAGGTTAATGTAGAAAAATAATAGAAAATGAGTGTTAAAAGAGTTTGAAGTTGGATTGTAGAGGACTTTGCATGTATCTAAAAGGGTTTGAACTTTACCATCATTAGGGAACTATTGAAGGTTTTGGAGCAGAAGAGTTATATGATCAAAGTAGCTATTTTTGAGGATTAATCTAGCAACGATCAGCAGGAAAAAGACTGGAGGCTCAAAGACCAGTTAAAAGACTTGTATTGTACTAAATCATCTGCTTTGTAACTGAAAATTAGTTCATCCTGTTTAGTACAGACATATTCATTGGGAAAATTACAACAGATAATGAAAGATCCTCTTTATATTTGAATCTGAATCTTTTACTGGCTGCCTTTTCTTTCCTTTCTCATCCTCTTTTAGTATTAGATTATATGCTTTGACTAGGAAAGCTTTCAGATATTCAGAGCCTTTCTTAAAATATCCTGTTTTCAGTACCTGATACAATTTTTCACTCTTTTTGCTGTTGTGGGTTTGAGCATCTCTAGGGAATAACTGATCAGTATCTGATCACTGCTCTGGTACTTATTTCTCCCCTACACCCTCTTACAACCTGATGATTTGAAAAGGAGTTTTATATGAATATTTTACTCTTTGGGAAGCAACAGTAAGCATCAGTTAACATTTGTAAGAAACTCAGGAAATTTTTATCCTCTTTTCACACACCTGCTCCTTGTCTTATCAAGAGATTCCCTGTAAAAGGACAAGAGAAGGTGTATCCAAAAGAGAGGGGAGAGAGAGAGAGAGGGAGAGAGAGAGAGAGAGAGAGAGAGAGAGACAGACAGACAGACAGACAGAGAGACAGACAGACAGAGAGACAGACAGAGACAGACAGAGACAGAGAGAGAGAGACAGAGACAGAGACAGAGACAGAGACAGAGACAGACAGAGAGAGACAGAGAGACAGAAAGGCACACACACACACACACACACAGAGAGAGAGAGAGAGAGAGAGAGAGAGGAAAAGAGGTGGGGCAGCTAGATGGCTCAATAGATAGAGCCTTGGCCCTGGAGTCAGGAGGATCTGAGTTTAAATGTCATCTCAGACACTTAACAAAAAGTCACTTAACCCCAATTGCATCACACAAATAAAAAAGAAAGAGAAATAAGGTGTATCACAACTGAAGATTCAAATGACATTCACTAACAGGTAATTAACATAAGTTAGGTTATGTCTTTAAAATGACAGCAGAACTGGGACAATAGAAAATAATTTGTCCAAATATTAAAGGTTTTGTCCATCAGATTTCTTATAAATTCTACAACATCAAAAGATATCTGTTCATGAGGGCTCTTTTAATTTTATGACATGTTTCTTTTTTTATATAAAGCTTTTTATTTACAAAACATATGAGTGATTTTTCAACATTGACCTTTGCAAAAACTTTTTTCCCAAGCTTTTC
>JAJPUD010007456.1:52616-67549 GCA_023553655.1 Myrmecobius fasciatus | reverse complement strand
CCCACCCCTAGATGACAGGTAATCTAATACATGCTAAATAGGATAAATTATATGACAAATACAATACATGTATACATATCTATACAGTTATCTTACTGCACAAGAAACATCAGATCTAGAAAGAGAAGAAGGAAAAACAACCTAAGAAGGAAAACAAAATGCATGGAAATATTCACAGAAAGCGTTAAAATGCTGTGTGGTGGTTCACTCTCAGTTCCCACAGGCCTCTCTCTGGGTGTATATGACTATCTTCATCGCTGAACAACTGGTTTGAATCACATCTTGTTGAAGAGAACCGTGTCCATCAAAATTGATCATCGTATAGTCTTGTTGCTGTGTATAATGTTCTCCTGGTTCTGCTGATTTCACTCAGCATCAGTTCATGCAAGTCTCTCCAGGCCTCTCTGAAATCCTCCTGTTGGTTGTTTCTTACAGAACAATAATATTCCATAATATTCATATACCATAATTTATTCAGCCATTCTCCAATTGATGGGCATCCTTTCAATTTCCAGTTTCTTGCCACTACAAAAAGGGCTGCCACAAACATTTTTGCATATGTGGGTCCCTTTCCCTCCTTTAAAATCTCTTTGGGATATAGGCCCAGTAGAAACACTGCTGGGTCAAAGGGTATGCACAGTTTGATAACTTTTTGAGCATAGCTCCAAATTGCTCTCCAGAATGGTTGGATCCGTTCACAGCTCCACCAACAATGTATCAGTGTCCCAGTTTTCCCACATCCCCTCCAACAGTTATCATTATCATTTCCTGTCATTTTAGCCAATCTGACAGGTGTGTAGTGGTATCTCAGAGTTGTCTTAATTTGCATTTCTCTGATCAATAGTGACTTGGAGCACCTTTTCATGTGACTAGTAATAGTTTCAATTTCTTCATCTGAAAATTGTCTGTTCATATCTTTTGACCATTTATCCATTGGAGAATGGCTTGAATTCTTATATATTTGAGATTTATGACATGTTTCTTAAAGAAAAGTGGAAAAGGGTTACTAAGCTTCTATACATTTTAATTTTCTCATCTGTAAAATGAGGATAATAATAATACCTAGCTTTGAGAGTTTCTATGAGGATCAATTGAATTAATACATGGAAAGCACCTTGGAAACTTTAAAGTACTCTACAAATGCTTGATAATATTATTGTAACTATTGATGTTTTTATTATAGACTATTACATGATTATAATAATCTTGACAATATAGTTATCTTTAAAAGAGGACAAAGGGCAATTTAAAAATAAAATAGGATCTTAAATAATGTAAGAAAAAGAGATATTCTGTTCCTAATTTGGATATGTTGGTCAGGTCTATATATTATGGGCACTTTGGACTTAGACCTCCTATCTACATTGCAATTATACAAATTAATTTCATTGAACTGAATAAGTCCCTGCTAATTTGAAAGTAGTTTGATCTGTACAAGTCTTGATTTCTTTATATTCTAATGTGAAACTTGAAGAATATTTCCTCTTTTAATCACAGAGAAAGAATTCTGTGTACCTCTAGAGGCTAGTACTCAAACTCATCTGACTGAACCATGTAACACCTTAGGAGTTCCAAGGCTTTTAAAAATGAAATTCCTTGCTGTTCCTCACATGTGATGCTTCATCTCCCACCTCCGCACTTTGTCACTGTTGTCCCCCATGCCTGGAATGCCTTCTCTCCTCACCTCTGCTTCTTGATTTCTTTGCCTCCTTTCAAGTCTCAAGTCAAACTTAACCTTCTGAAAAGCGTCTTTCCTTATTATGTTGGCATTTCTTCAATAAGTCAGACCAATATTTTCAATAACTTGATGTCTTTATTTGGAAGGACATTATTTTTTCAGGTATTCTCCCTTATACTTCTGTCAAAGTGCTGTACAATTATTACGTGAAAAAGGAAATGAAGTTTCACAATAGAACTAAAAAAAACTTTATCATTTTAAGCTGAATCTTCTTGCCATATAAACCATATCCTCCTTTGTCTTTGAATGTTTCACAAAGTCATCTCATAATTGAAAGTCTGGGAAATTATGTACATTCATTTAGACATAATAGAAAAAATAACTCTAGAGAATAATTTTTTTCTCAAAGCACTTTACAAATATTTTCATTTTGTTTAGAGAGTATAAAAATGAGAAAGAGTATCAAGATTTAATATTACATACTTTGTCTCCTTTTTTTCTTTTCTTTCCTTTCTTCTTTCCTTCCTTCCTTTCTTCTTTCCTCCCTCTCTCCTTTCCCCCCCCTCTTCCTTCTTCCTTTCATTCCTTCCCTCTTCCTTCCCTTTTACATGGAATCTTTCTCTTGTGGCATAGTTATAAATTGCCATCAGCTTTGAGATCTTGTGCCAAGAAAAATGGATAGGAGAAATGTTGCTTTCATTATTTTATTTATTCTCCTTTTATTAAAGTAAAGGATTGTGCTTGCCAGAGCTCAGAACTAAAATCAATCACATTTCACAAAAAAAAAAAAAATCAAACTGCCATTATGAAGTTGCTGTACACACTGAAAACAAAGGCAAGTGGCTTTTCAAAGATGTCTGGGAAAATGACTTTGTTTTCAGTTCCTGTTGACAGATGGTACTTTCTAAATGAATGTCAGCACGTGTGGGACATTGTGAGATGTGCACAGGGATCATTTGATCCTCTTCAACAACAAAGGCTGATGAGTGAGTTGTAGTTCAGTATGTGATAACCACATCAGAGTAAAAAGAAGGGGCACTCAGATCCCCAGGAGTGAAGCAAGATTCTAGACAGAAGAGATGCTGCTCTCTAAGAACCTAGAACTGAGTATCATCTACTATGTGCCCATTTCATAAATTTTCTGTTGGCTTCCAACAGAGGTGGGAATTATCACCTACAGTATTTTCACAGAGAAATTGCTTTTGTTTTATTGTTTTTTCTTCTTTCCCTCATATTTCTCTTGCCTCTTACCTGAAACTGCAAGTGTCAGACTTTTTGACATATATTGTTCTGTTAGAAAGGGAGAAGGCAACTTTTGAAGAATGGGACCACTATGCACTTGACAATACTTTAATGAATAAATGATTTTAGTTTAATAATTTAATTAATTAAATTTTAATTAATGAATTAATAACTCATTAGTGCTTTGAGGTTGATAAAACATTTTCTTCACATATCTCTGAGAAAGATAGGATAAACATTATTCCCATTTTAAACATGTGGAAATTGAGGTGAAAAGAGATCAGATAATTTACAGTGAATTTCATACCTACTAAAACATAGGCAGTGATAAGTATCTCAAACTTGGAAAAGACCCCGGAAGGCATTTTGGCCAAACTATATCTAAACAAGAAGTAAAACTCCCTCCCTCCTTGAGGCATCTTTCAAAGATTGCTCCTAGTTTCACAATGCTTTGTCAAGAATGCTAAGTGTCAACATAATTAACATGTAGTGGATATCCTGCCATCTAGGGGAGGGGTGGGGAGTTGGGGGCAAAAAAATTGTAACAGAAAGCTATGTAAGGGTTTATGTTGAGGAATTACCCGCACATATGTTATACAAATAAAATAAAATAAATAAAAGAATGCTAAGTGTCATATATTTCTTTCACAATAGTTCTTACAGTACTTGAAAACAACTATTATGCTTTACTCTCTCAAGTCTTCTCATATCCAGACTCAAAATGCCCAATTCCTTCAATTGATCCTCAAACGCATATCCCTTGCTTATGAATTCTACTACAATTAATTACCTCTAACCCAAATATTGGTGATTGTATTTGTGAAGAGTTCTGACCTTTGATCATTCATTTATTGATTTTGAAGGGATAGGAAAACAATGGATTCTGAGAACTCAAAAAAGGGATAACTGGGCCTGTTCCAGAAGAAAAAGTTGGAAAATATTAACTGAAGGACTAATCTACTGATGCTTGAATCCTTGTTTCCTCATCAAATTGAGGGGGTTGGTCTAGAAATTTATCTCTAAGATTCTTCCAGCCCTCCAGCTGAATTCTTATGCAAACTTTATTATCAAAGGTCATGTATGTTTTAATAAGAAATGTAAAAAAATATTACATGTTATTTGGGAAAATAAAAATATTAAATAAAATAAATCAAGAAAAAGATCTTGTATATTATTTTGTATGATGTTAATATTTTCCTATCATAATTATTGATAAAATTTTGATTTTATTCCTATTATATCTCCTATAGATTAAAGGAAGAAGGATTTCCATTACTTGCATAAGTTAGGAGAAAAAAGAGGCAAATTCAGGAACCTCAAAGGCTGAGGATGGTACGATGTAAAATTGATGGATTTGAGTTTGAATATAAACTGTCATTTAATGACTGTATGATTTTAGGAAAGTCATTTAATCCCCTCTGAGCCTTAATTACTTTTATCTGTAAAAAAATGCAAAATTTGTAAAATGGGGTGTCCAAAATACCAGTCTTTTCAAGTGCCTTATAGTTCTAGATATGATTCTATAACATATGATTGATGTACTGGTTATATAGAGAATAGAGACCCCAAACTAGTAGATTCCACATATAGATCTGTTGGAAGATAAAGAAAACCTCACAAGTGAAGAGTGATAGAAAAAGAATACAAGAGTTTTGCTAAAAGTGCTTTGCCCCAAAAGGGTCTCATTGATAGAATGCTAAACCTAGATCCAAGAAGGTCTGAATTATAACTGTTCTCAAACATTTCCTACCTGGGTCAACTTGGACAAGTGACTCACTAGCTGTAGGACCTCTGACATCCTCAGGTTCCTCATCTGTAAAATGGTGACAATAATAGCATCTATTTCTAGTATTTATGAAGTTTCAGTATTAATGCTTGTTAAATGTTTTGTGAAACAAGATTCTATGTCAGTCCTAACTATTAATATTTTAATCTATGATAAAAAATTCTATAGGCTTTACCATAACTCCATAGAAAATTAAATAACTAGATAAAATCAATAGATCATTCTACTTAAAAAAGATATATAGTTCTTTTGCATAAGATATTACTCTGCCTTTGGCATGAGTGTTTCTGTTCCCAAATATGAGCTGGATGACCTTATTGTAGCCATTCTCCCCTTATGTATCCCCAAAGCATCAGTTCACCTATATAAAATTTCCCTGAGAAAGCTTGGTGAATTCAAGTGGGAAGTTTCAAATAAATCTAGGAGGAAACCACATGTGGAATCTAGAACCACCAAAAAAAAGAGAATAAAGGGAATCTTTGATTTTTTAAATGAATTTGGCAAACATCTACAAACCTGGACATTCCCTTATGCAAAGAATAAAAAAGAGAATTATATAAAAACAGTGAATTATTCATGCCTACAACTTTTTTAAAGTGTATGTTAAAGTTAACATAGTAGTACCAACATTGCCCTATTGGTCTGCATTCATTTCTGAGCTTCCTTCTGCTTTCTTCAGCATACTTTTAAATGGCTTATTGATGTCCCAAAGAGGGAGTTCTTTTAGAACACTTTCTTGAAATGAATTTTAGTTTGTATGACAGCAACAAGTGTTTCTTCAAATCTTAAGAGCTCTTTTTTCCTTGAAGTTTGAACTACATGTAAAGTAAGAGAATGTTTTTCCCTAGATGACTTTGTCACATTTTTCTTCCTCATACCTGACTAAAATTCAAAATTCTTCAAAGTGGTTATACTAATTATGCAAAGTATAGACTCACCATATCATCCCACTTCCAAGACAGACCAATTTATAGCAGTGTGTGAAGGTGGCAAGATAAGGGGAGAAAAAAAAAGATTGGTATAATTTTCAAGAATTTTTCTTGTTTTTAAGAAAAGTAAGGGTTGGATGGGGAGAGTTAAGGAGAAAGATGGTAAGTTTAAATGAATAGCACCAGGCTATAAATATAATAGAGCTCTGATTCACTTATTATTAAAGAGATTTGGATATACTCTGGGTAGAGTAATGTCAACTCAAATATCACATTTAATGTAACAGTATTTTAACCTTTGAGTTGTATTAACCTTGTCTCTTGCCATGATCATTACAATGGAATACCATATTGCATCATCAATATAAGGAAAGTCCAAAATATGTTATATTGCACTATTATTCAATAACATTACTAGTTGCTTTGTTTCTTTCCCCTTATACCTCAACTCAGCCCTCAATCTTTGTTGACATGATTGGTTCTAGATCACCTATTTAGAACTAGAATTTGTTGTAGTTCAAATGTACTATTATCCTTATCCAAGTTATCTGCAAATTATTTTCCCCCGAGGCAATTGGGGTTAAATGACTTGCCCAGGGTCACAGAGCTAGGGAATGTTAAGTGTCTGAGACCAGATTTGAACTCAGGTCCTCTTGACTTCAAGGCTGGTATTCTATCCACTGCGCCACCTAGCTGCCCCAGATTCTTTATCACTATATTAAAAGATAAAATATTTTTAAACAAAGTACACTATGGCTCAAATATAAAAAATAAAGCAGTACTGGCTTCTTATAAGGATAGTGTTATATTTGTACAGAGTGCCTGTACGATTGCAACTTTTGTGTATTATACTTTTAGAGGTAAAAGGGACAGAGTGATCTGAAGCTCCTTCAATCTTGTCTTGGGGAACTGTCATCAAAGGAATTTGACTAACCTGCTTTGTGGAAGTTGTTCTGAATGAGATCTGGTGGCCTTCTTGGCCTTTTAAATGTGCTTCTGTAGCCAGACCACAGAAGCCCTAGATGACAGCTAGGTGGTGAATGGACAGAGCTGGCCTAGAGTGATGGGGTCATGAAGAGTTGCTTGCAACTGTATAGGAATTATTATTGTCATTATTATTACCCCTAGTCAGAGGAAATGTTACTTGAATAAATATGCATCAATCATAAACTATAGATTATAGGTGGAAGAGACTTCAGAAGTCATCTGGTGCAGAACCAGCATTTTACAGATGAAAAACTGGGACACAGAGAAGTTCGGTCAATTGGTCAAAGTCATAAAGGTACTAAGTAGAAGATCTAGGATTAGCCCAGGCTTGAAGACTCCAAGCCCACATCTCATTTCTTCTCTCATTTTTGTTTTTTAATTCAAATTGTTAGGAAGAGTGGGCCCATCTAAAAGCTCTTTTCATTCACTTTCATTTTTGAACTAGGTTGTTCTCATTTCTGAAGAGGAGAAATAGTCAATGGATAGTACTGCATAATAATCTATACACCAACACATGTAGTATCTGTCAACACAAGTAAGGATGAGATATGTTTCCCTGATTCATGCACTTCTCTCCAAATTCCTGTGGTAGAGGTACAAAGTATAACTCTGAGTGCAAAGGAGAATCAGTGTGAAGATGTGACTGAGGTGTTTCTCATATTAATTTGTTGTGCAGTCATTTTTAGTTGTACTAGACTTTTTGTGGCCCCATTTAGAGTTTTCTTGGCAGAGATACTGGAGTGGTTTACCATTTCTTTACAAATACAGAAACTGAGGCAAACAGAGTTAAGTGACTGGCCCAGGATCACACAGTTACTAAATATCTGAAACTGGATTTGAACTCAGGAAGATGAGTCTTCTTGTTTCTAGTCCTATCACTCTATTCACTATCCCACCTCGCTGCCCTTTATGTTACTTTAAAGAAGCCCCTCCAAATTTATCCACAACAGGTAGAAATTCACTTTTAAGAAGTAGCCACGCTTAAAACAGAGAAAGATTAGGGAAAAAAAAGAGATAAAAAAATCCATGTGACTTTCCTAGTCAAAAGAATTAAGCCAATTGTTTCTTAAAACCATGCAACTTAGGATAAAGGAAAGAAGGAAACAAACATTTATTGAACATTTTCTATGTCCTACACACTATGCTAGGAAATAGATACTATTATTATCTTCATTTTATTGTTGAGAAAATTGAGGTAGACAAGGGAAGTGACTTGCCCAAGACTATACAGCCCCACTTTTTTGAGGCCATATTTGAACTAATCTTCTTGGATCCAACAGTTCATCCACTGTTCCCTGTAAGTATCTCTTGTTTATAGCACAGGCTCAGGGCTTGATGGAAATTACTATCCTTCTAAAAGAAAAATGGAATAAGTTGTATTGTGATTATTGCTTTGCAATTAGGTTGATAGAGCAATAGTTAGAGCCTGGGGTCTGCAATCAGGAAAACTCATCTTCCTGAGTTTAAATCTGTCCTCTGACATGTACTAGCTGGGTGACCCTGGACACGTCACTTGACCTTGTTTGTCTTAGTTTTTCATTTGTAAAATGAGCTGGAGAAGGAAATGGCAAACCACTCCAGTATCTTTGCCAAGAAAACCCCAAATAGGGTCATGAAGCGCCAGACAAAGCTGAACAAAATTATTGATTCCAAAAAATTGGTCTCTTGCTCCTGTGGGACACCAATTTTCACTGTTTTTATATTTCACTCCTCTGATACTGAAAAATGTGAGGATTATAATGTGATTAACTGTAGCTGATATGGTTTTTGTGTGTGTCTGGAAAGTAGGGTTATAGTAACTTTGTTGGCCAAATTCCTGATTTTTTTAAAAGATGTTTTCAGATACAAAGAAATTCCTTGAATTTTTATGGAGTAATTAATCAGATACCCAGTCCAATCAATCAGATGAGATTTCCAAAAAGTTTTTTAAATGATCATCTTTAACATAATTACAAATAATTTGATCATTTTTCTAATGATATTAATACACTAAGAGCTGGAAAGAGAAGACAGTCTTCAATGAAGTTAGCAAAGTCCACATCTGCATAAAAATGTCAGTAAATTTTTTCCCTTCTTGGTATGATGGTTTTATGACAGCTAGCTTTCTGGCACTATCAATTACATCTTCTTTCCATAACTGGCTCCATTTTTTCCCCTGCTGCTATGTAAAAGTGTTTTTCCCCTCACTGTTATATGAAATGCTGGTTATAGACATCAATTCTGTTTTAAGAATAAAAGCTGTTTCCAGAAGGTTTTATTGTTTTTTAATTTTTTTTGATCATGTAAGACGGCAAATTAGATGCTTCGGGGGCATTGTTTGATTAGAACTATGAGATTCAGACAAGCAAAAAGAAAGGCAATATGTTCATAAAGAACAATTCCCTCCTCATCTCTGTCTTCTCTTTTCCCTGGCTTCCTTCAAGTCTTAACTACCAAATTCCTACCTGCTGCAAGATGTCCTTCCCAGTTCTTCTTAATCTTAGTACCTTCTTTTGAGACTATGTGCAATTTCCCCCCAATTTACATTTTCTTTGTATATAGTTGTTTTCAGGTTATCTCTCTCATTTGACTGTGAGTTCCTTAAAGACTTTTAAAAAGAATTTTCAAAATTCCCAATACTTAGCACAGTTCTTTGAACTTAGTATGTTCTTAATAAATGACAGTTAATTGACTGAGAATATAAATATGTAGAGGATATAAGTATCAATGGACAGCATGCCCAATGGGAGCCTTTTATTAAAGGGCAGTGTTTTTTGTTTATTTTAATGCTCAGGTAAAGTGTTTCCTGAAAACAGCTTTGTTCAGTGTGTAATTGTGCCAAAAAAACAAAACAAAACAAAAAAACCAATAAAACAGAAAAAACTGGTCAGATACTCAAAATTTCTTAGTTAAATATATATTTCTGCCCACTGAAAATGAGTCAATAATCGACAACCATTTAAAATAAGGAACTAAGTATTCAAAAAAAGCAAACTTTAAAACGGCTGTTTGCTTTGAATAACCCATATTCTCTTCTGTTTGGAACTTGAGCAGGAATTTTATTTGATGGAAAATAGTGTGTGTAGCAGAATCTGTCAGTCCTGAGTGAAGAGGGTTATCTGTAGAGTAACAGTGCCCCTGTTTTCTCCATTTTTAGATATGAAGAGCTTTCAGCCTTCTGTTAAATGTGTGAGATGAGAGCTAACCCAGACGTCTTGTCATTATGTAACTACATGATGCAATTGAAAAATTGTTTTCTTTGTACTTTGAAATACAGGTTATTTTCATGCTTGGGGTAAATGAGTTAAAAAGTAATTCTAGTTCTGAAATGTTTTGAGGTTTGACAATAAGATTTTACCCAGTTTTAAGCCAATGGTTATAGTTCATTTAAATATTTTAGACTCAGAACTAGAGTTGGAAAGAACCTCAGAGACCATCAGTCTAATACCTTCACTTTACAGATAAGGAAATTGAGGCTCAAGTAGGCTAAGTATCTTACCTGACTTAAATAAGTAGTAAAGTATCAGTGACTGATTTTCAATCCATGTCCTCTAGAAGTATATATTCTAAACTTTTGTTACTGTCGCTGAAATGTGGAGGAATCCCTCCAAACACTTCATTAATTCACTTATTTATTCAATAGATATTATTGAGTATAGAGAAAAAATAATTCAAGCAAAGACTGGATGACCAATTTTTAGGTTTGTTGCAAGGAATATTTTTTCTCCAGATTAGATCAGAGAACCTCTAAGGTCTCTTTATATTATGAACTTGTTTGATGCTGAATAATAGCACCCTTTAGCACAGAGAAAGTTTTAATATAGTCCAGAAAAAATTTTGATCTAGTAATCAGTATTATACCTTTGAAAGTCTGTGATAATTTAAACACTTGAAAAAAAAGAAACCTATCAAAAACTGCAAAACTTCCTCTCCTCACTTTATTTTAAGCCAAAAGATCCAAAATTAAATCTTTCTTCCAATTCTGACACCAGGAAAAAAATACCAAAAATCTGATCTGATCTTTGTTTCTAACGTAAAGTTTCTTTAGAAATATATGGAGTTACTGGATGTAGAATCAAATCAACCAATCTACATTTATTAAGTAGCTGCTATGTGCCAGGCATTGTGCTAATCACATTTATGATTTCTGCACTGGGAAGGAGTTGAGACTGGTGGACAGAGTAAGCTCAAGAATTCTAAGCTAGAGTAGGGTCACCAAGATGATTAGTTTCCTGTAGTGAGGGGCCAACAGTCTACTTAAGGAGGGGCAAACTTGCTCAGGTCATAAACAAAGTAAGTTAAAGCTTCATGCTGATCTGCAATCAGGTTTCACCCGAAAATAACCATTGCACTTCCAACCTAGAGGGGAGAGAGACAGAGACACAGAGAAAGAGAGACAGAGACAGAGATATGGAGAGAGACAGACAGAAAGATAGAAGAAGAGGAAAGGAGTGAGGATAAAAGAAATAGAAAGTGAGGGAAGGTGAAAGAAAGTAAAACAGGAAAAGAAGAAGAGGTGATGAGAAAAAGGAGTAAAGGAAAATGGGAGAAAAGAAGGAAGGAAAAATAAAGAAATAAAGAAGGAAATAAGTGATAGATTTAGTTCTGCAAAAGCAGCACATAGTTGTCAAAATAATCTGATATAGGGTTAGAAATAAAAATTTGAAATCATCTCTAAATCATTTTAATAGCAGCATAAATGTAAGGGACTCATCAAAATTGCAGTTTCTGTAGGTTGAAAGTATATAAACTTTTGAAGTTCTTGGAAAATGATAGATAAGTGGGCTAATGGCCTTATAGTTTGGTATTTCATTCTACCTTAATCCATTTCCCCTGTTATCCTTTGTGTCTCTTGCCAAATGAAAACTCACCTGCTATATTCCCCTTTATTCTCTACTTGATAAAAGATACAGAAGCAATTTCAGACAACCATTATATTACTCCCTTCTTATTTTTCTTATTTTTATAAGCAATTTCCAATTGTCAAATTACAGACTGTGTATGCTATCTTTTTGAGTAATTATTTTATTTTATTATTAAATAATTTTGAATTGAGTTGAATTTTCAATCAGTTGGAAATTTTGTCTTAGAGGATGTTCCCATTTTCCTATTATATTACTTTATTTGATGGATTTTTCTTTTTTTGCATCTTTATTATAAGATATATTTATTAATAAAAATTTTGTTCATTTTTCAAATAAACTATTTGATACAATAATTAAAGCAAAGAAAAGGGGAGCTATTAGTTCTCTTTTCTCTAACTCCTGGCTCCAGTTTTCCATGCATCCTAACCAATCTTAGCCATTCCTTGCAATCCAGCATTAAAAGAAGAGGGGAAGAAAAGAAGAGACTAAAATGGGAGATAGGAAGAGAAGAAATTAACCACAGTATTGCCATGATGACCTTTCATGCTCACATAAACAATTGCTTAGTATAATTTCTGGCACTCTGATAAGAAAGCAGGGTCAATCTTTTATTATTGCCATATGCTCAACTTCTAGATTTTGTTCATTGCAGTTTTGAAAATTTATATTGCTGCCTGTTCTTTCTGTTTCTTAAGCAGCCTCTTGTAGCCTTTAGTTAGGTTAATTGAAATACAGTGACATCCACAGAAGACAAAGTGTTTCCCTTAGCAATAAATGGCTTTTCTGTTATACTAATTTGGTAATGCTAAATTTGGTTTTGGGAGGGAAGGCAGCTGTGAGTTCTTGCTTAATGAGCAATAAACACTTTGAGTTATTGGGTTTCATTCTGCTACTTTTGCTTTTTGAGATGGAGTGAGAAGAATAGTGTTTTTGCCCTATATTTCAGATAAGATAACATTTTTATTTCTTTTTTTTTAAATATTGCTTCTATCCATGGTTTTTCATACATTTTACTTAAAAAAGAACACAAGCATGATCATCTTTAGTACTTTCTGTTTGGAAAAAAAAAAGGATTGAAAGGTCATCATCCCCCTGACAAAAACATCTTTGGCCTTTGAAAAGTTCAGACTTCTGCTGGACACAATTGGAAGTTTCAGCACAAAATTAAAACAAACAAACAAACAAACAACCCCAACAACAATTTTGTTGGATCAATAAGTGACAAACTGACAGTATAAGAGGAGCCTGAGGTTTTTTGTTATCTTTTAAACCATAGATACTTAAAAAAAACCCAAAACTCACCAATTGTGCTTGTCTATTAGTGTTAGGAGAGTTAGTGGACTGAATGTCTATCCTAATCATCTGTTGCTAATAAGCTATTCAACTATGCATATTGATTCCCCTCTATGGGTCTTAACTTTCTTACCTATAAAATGATAATTATAGACTAAATGATCTTTAAGCATATTTCTAAGTCTCAAATTACAGAATTCTGAATCTCCTGAAAATGTTGTACTGTGGGATCATATGAGCACTTTATTTAAAAGTACTTTGTAACTTTATGAAACACTTTGCAAACCATAAATAGTATATAAATTTCACCTATTCTTATTTAAATATTGCCAATAATGACAGATAACCAGAGGTAAGCTGAGGCTGGTATGAATAAGCTTGGGAGACAATTGTTAAATTTTCAGTATGATCATGGAAAAGTCACATATTACAGATCAGAGCTTGATTCTTTGATTGTTTATTGTCTAAAGAAAATAATAGGGATAAGGTTAATAATTCAGATTAAACTTAAATACATTTTCCCAGAGAGCCTTTTGTTCAATGTTTACCAGCTCACTTCTGCTGATAACTCAGGTTTTTTTTTTTTTTATTTAAAGCTTTTTATTTGTATGACATATGTATGGGTAGTTTCCCAACATTGATCTTTACAAAGCTTTCCATTACAAATTTTACCCCCAGTCCCCTCCCCTCCCCTAGATGGCAGGAAGTCCACTACATGTTAATAATGTTGAAATGCTTGAGAAGTTATGCAAGAAAAATCCTATCTACAAGAAAAAAAAAGAATCAGAGAAAGGCAACACAATGCAAGCAAATGTCAATAGAGATCATGAAAATGTTACGTTGTGGTCCATATTTCATATCCCTCTCTCTGGGTGTATATGGATTTCTTCATTGAACAATTTAAACTGGTTTGAGACAATTCTTTGTTGCAGAGAGCCATGTCCATCAGAATTGATCATCATGTAATACTGTTGTTGCCGTGTATGATTATCTCCTGGTTCTGCTCATTTCACTCAGCATCAGTTCATGCAAGTCCCTCCAGGCCTCTCTTAAATCATCCTGCTGGTCGTTTCTTACAGAGCAATAATATTCCATAACATTCATATACCATAATTTATTCAGCCACTCTCCAATTGATGGGCATCCCTTCAGTTTCCAGTTTCTAGCCACAACAAAAAGGGCTGCCACAAACATTCTTGCACAGGTGGGTCCCTTTCCCTCCTCTAAGATCTCTTTGGGATATAGGCCGAGTAGAAACACTTCTGGGTCAAAGGGTATGCACAGTTTGACAATTTTTTCAGCATAGCTCCAAATTGCTCTCCAGAATGGTTGGATCCGTTCACAGTTCCACCAACAATGTATTAGTGTCCCAGTTTTCCCACATCCCCTCCAACATTTATTGTTATCTTTTCCTGTCATTTTAGCCAATCTGACAGGGGTGTAGTGGTACCTCAGAGTTGTCTTAATTTGCATTTCTCTGATCAATAGTGATTTGGAGCAACTTTTCATATGACTAGAGATGGTTTTAATTTCATCATCTGAAAATTTCTGTTCATATCCCTTGACCACTTATCTATTGAAGAGTGGCTTGAATTCTTATATATATGAGACAATTCTCTATATATTTTAGAAATGAGGCCTTTATCAGAGCCATTGAATGTAAAGATGATTTCCCAATTTGATGCTTCCCTCCTAATCTTGTCTGCATTTGTTTTGTTTGTACAGAAACTTTTTAACTTAATATAATCAAAATTATCCATCTGGTGTTCAATTAGGAGTTCCAGGTCTTCTTTGGACATAAATTTATTCCATCTCCACAGGTCTGAGAGATAAACTATATTACATTCCTCTAACTTGCTTACAAAGTCCCTCTTTATATCTAGATCATGAACCCATTTAGATCTTATCTTGGTATGTGGTGTTAGGTATGGGTCAAGCCCTAATTTCTTCCACACTAGTTTCCAATTTTCCCAGCAGTTTTTGCCGAATAGTGAGTATTTATCCCAAAAGCTGGGGTCTTTGGGTTTATCGAACACTAGATTGTTAAGGTTATTGCCTAGATTGTCCTGATAACCTATCCTGTGCCACTGATCGACTGCTCTATTTCTTAGCCAGTACCAAATGGTTTTGATGACCGCTGCTTTATAATATAGTTTTAGATCTGGTACAGCAAG